>PVJC01014434.1:0-37999 GCA_004026665.1 Murina feae
TGAGTCCCTGTCGAGGGCCAAGGCTGGATGCTTGGATGCATTTTTCGTAACAGGCCCATCAGCTAGGTACTCCCTGCCCTCCGCCCCTCCTTTTTCCCCCCAGAAAAGGAAGTTGATGGGGATGGACTGCTGTCGTGTGCGGCAGTCTATTAGGGGTAAGAAAAGGCTCCAGCATGAGTGCCTGGTGACGGCCGCACAGTCCTGCGGACATCCCGAACGGCTCAGCGAGTTACATGCGGCGTACTTGCCATGCAGGGATTGCCTGGTGTGTGAATTACATATCAAGAAAGCTCTTTTGAAAAAAGGAAATGGAGGCTTAGAGAGGTGGAAAGACTTGCTCAGAGCGACACACCTAGTCAAGCTTGTGTTTGAATCCAGGTCTTGGTGAGACCAAAGCTTCCGCCCACTGAACTGTATTTCCTATTCCTGAACATTGATGCCTCTCCAGCACCTCGCACAGCACGCTGGACGTGGTGGGTGCTTTAATGAGTAATAATTGAACGAGTGAACGGATGAAGCATTGATTAGCTTTATTTTTTAATTTTATTTTCTTAAAAAATGTCATGGCAGTAGGTGTTGATCATACAGGCAAAAGGAAATATTTATTCTGTCTTTGAAAGCTCTTGGCTGGAAATGTCTTGAAGTCCTTCCCCAGAACAGATGTCCTAATCCACCTAATATCTGGGTTTCTCCAGAGATGCCTTCTAGCATCTTCCATGCCCTCTCTTCCCTCAGTGACCGGTGCTTTAGCTTCTTGTCCGCACACCCACGGGGCATCACGGAATATCCCAATTGATCCCGTGGGTGGATTGGTCAGTACATCTCCTCCAAATCTTTTATGAGAAAACCACCCAGGGTAACAAAACCATCCTTTCTCACCAAGGATGAGAAAACCAGCATTCTCCTCTTTGAAGCCGAGTAGGAGGTGCTCCTAGGAATCGTGTGATCCTTTCGTTCTTGCGTGTGGCAGCCCGCCTTGCTGTATTGGGATCATTCTGCATCTGGGTTGGGGGGGGGGTGGAGATTTTCTCTTTGCCTGGAAGCTGTCTTTGGCTCTCTACCTATATGACTCCTAAAAGCATGAGCCGTGGGAAGGAATTTTTCAGGCTTTTAATTTGATTGCATATCTCGTATTTATCCTTAGCCATAAAGATAGTGGAAGAATGACCATGAATGAAGCCTGTAAAAAAAAATAAAAATGGACCCTCGTTGGAAGGTTTGAACCCAGGACTAGACCAGGAACGAGTTTGACTTTCCTAAACCAGTCAGTCCCTGTAGCACAAGCAAGTCAAACCTGTGGCTGGAGGGCACATGCCTCGTTCAGGCCGCGAGTTTGACATGCTTGCTGTAGCATATCTCAAGTCCAGACTGTACACTCCATGATGGATGATTCATGAACCTCGTCCTGTGGAATAATTCTTCTAGGCTCAACAAACATTTTAAAATGCTTAAAAGGATATAAATGATAATTCTTGATCAATTTACTATAGAGGCTTTGCCCTAATATTCTTTCCCTATAATTGGTCCTGGCACAAACTTGTTTCCTTATCTTTGTTCATGCTGTTCCCTCCACCATGTCATGCTTTTCCCTTCACCTAGGTGTAGTATATCTCACTTACTTAGAGTTGACATTAAAAAAAACTTAGTACCCAGAATGGCAGGGGCACCAGCCAATCAGTGTGGGTGCCATAACTCCCCTCTGGGCTGTAGTGATTGATACAGAAGTCACATCTTACCTGCTGGACGTGAGCTTTTAAGGAGTCGCTACTATCCTATATAATAAAGATGTAATATGCAAACGGTCTTTACGTAATGACCGACTGAATAACAACGGGATCTCGGGTCAGCAGGAGAGTGGGGCAGCGGGATACAAGCAGGTGGCAGTAGAGAGCTACAGGAGGGGGCAGGGCAGCAAGACATTGGAGGAGGGGGGAGGGGCAGCAGCTGGAGAGCTACAGGAAGGCGGCAGTGAGCTACTGACACATGGATTTGTGTGCAGGGCTACTAGCATTGTATATATTCTTGTACTACCCACAGCAGGAACTTACCACATATCGGGATAGAGCATCCTTTCTTCCTCCCTGGGCATTAGTCAGAAACCATAGCCATCTTCCTCTATTGCTAATGGGAAATTAGATGGGAGAGAGGAGTGAATAAAGGGGGGAAGTCAAGCCCGGCCTGTGTTGCTCAGTGGTTGGGCACCAACCTACCAACCAGGAGGTCACAGTTCGATTCCCAGGCATATGCTCAGGTTGTGGGTTTGATCCCCAGTGTGGAGTGTGTAGGAGGCAGCCGATCTCCCGTCATTGATGTTTCTATCTCTCTCTCCCTCCCTCCCCTTCTTCTCTGAAATCAGTAAAACATCATTTTTTTTTTTAAAGAAGGAAGTCAAAAGGTGTGTGAAGGATCAGGTCTCAGAGGCTTCTGTGGCTGCTTCTGTTCACTCATCATCTTCGTTGGGAAGGGGTGTAGAGGTGATGGATCTCCCATACAAACGGGGAAAAGAAGAAAACTATCCCATTTGGGTGGCCTGGCAGCCTGACCTCGGTCCCTTCTCCTGTCTCCATCGCCCCAGCCCCCTCTGCCCTCCTGTCTCTTGGGAAGCGTTGCAGCCAAAGTGGGGTTAGCGTTCTCTTCCCATATTTAGAAAGCAGAAATGAATGATTAACCTCAAGAATCTCTTCTCTCCACAACCCAGCAGCAAACTAAGCATTCCAAAAAAGTTAATTAACACACACACACACTCCAGAAGGGGAGCGGTGTTCCCTGAGGTCATCTTCCCCTCTGTACTTGCTTCTGTAAGAGTTTGCACTCCCCTGGAAAATTGTATTTGCGGAGAGAGACATAAATCTACTCGGAGCTGAGGGCCATCGTTTTTATCTCCTCATTTGTTCCAGAGAACAGAGAAGGAGTCCATTTCAGCTCCGTGCCACACAGAGCTTATGAGCACCTCTTTTCGGAGTCTCCCTTCATTGAACATTTCCCGTTGGATTCTTCAAAATTAATGACACTTACTGTTCCGTTTTTTCCTTGCTAAGTACAAAAGTAGCAATATTTGTCATCCAGTTAAAGAATTTTAAGATGTATCCAATTTCAGAGACGTTAGCCAGGAAGAAAAATGCGTGCTTGGAGTTGGTGAACTGTGGTGGTAAGTCTATGTAGAGAGTTTACAGACTGTAGGAAAGGGAAAATGGATAATAAAAACACATCGTCACGTCACCACCCAGCGATCTTACCTGTCATACCTTTTTAGTCTCATTCCTTCTAGTGTTTCTTTCTATACGTGGGAATATGTTTATTTCTTTTTATATAATATTTTGTATCTTGTTTTTCCTTCAATAGTCTGACGTCTTGGACATTTTTTCTTATTCACGATTCCTTGAAAACTGGGTTATTTGAAAGTGACCTACATAGGAATCCCCTCCTTTTGGCCATTTAACTCATTCCCAGTGTTTTGTTTTTTTTTTTAAATATATTTTATTGATTTTTTACAGGGAGGAAGGGAGATGGATAGAGAGCTAGAAACATCGATGAGAGAGAAACATCGACCAGCTGCCTCCTGCATACCCCCCACTGGGTATGTGCCAGCAACCAAGGTACATGCCCTTGACCGGAATTGAACCTGGGACCTTGCAGTCTGCAGACCGACGCTCTATCCACTGAGCCAAACCAGTCAGGGCTCATTCCCAGTGTTTTGATGTCATGCATTTGGCTCCAGCGAACATCTGTGTACACCTCTCTTTGTCCACACCCATGATTATTTATTTTTTAAAAAAATATATATATTATTATTGATGTCAGAGAGGAAGGGAGAGGGAGAGAGATAGAAACATCAATGATGAGAGAGAGTCACGGATTGGTTGCCTCCTGCATACTCCCCATTGGGAATCAAGCCTGCAACCCAGGCCTGTGTCCTGACCGGGAATTGAACCGTGATCTCCTGGTTCATAGGTCGATGCTCAACCACTGAGCCACCCCAGCCAGGTGCATCTGTGGTCTTTCACATGTGAGATGAGAGGTCATGCTACAGTGACTGTCGGAGCTCTGTTCACCCACCGGTAGAGCACGCGGCGTTTATCAGCAAACTGCGAGCTGCTTGTCTGTTTGTTTTGTCGAATCCATTCTACAAGCTCTGTTTCCACTTGAGAACAGAGTCAGCCAATTTGTAGCTATCTTCTGAGATAGCTCTGGGAAACAGCCTTTTTTCTTCTTCATGTTTTCTTTCTAAAAATTATGAGGAGTCATATTTTAAAGTCAGGAATGTCTTCAGTATCTCCCTTGAGAAGTAACAATCCATGCAACTTGAGCCACTTTTAGACTTAGGGTTCTAGATCAATCCGAAGGTCATCAGTGAAAATCACAGGGCTGTTTCTGAAAGTCACAGAGGATTAGAGACCGTGGGCAGCAGCACTGGAGAGTGTTTTGGTCAGGGAGTCGCCAAGGATTTGAATGAAGCTGCAAGCCGCCGGGTATCACTTGGAATGTTGTGTTTGCCACCTGGCCTGCGTCAGATCGCTCGCGCTGCAGTGGAACAAAGCACTTTACACATCTGTTCGCTGAGATGATTTTTCCTCTTATGATGTCTGTGGGTCCTGGTATTTTCATTTATTGATTTTAGAAAAAGGAAAAGGGTGGGGGTGCAGGGAAGAGAGAGAGAGAGAGGGAGAGGAGATAGAGATTGAGAGAGAGAGGAGAAAGAGAGAAACATCGATTTGTAGTTCCACGTATTTATACATTTATTGGTTGATTCTTGTATGTGCCCTGACTGGGGATTGAACCAGCAACCTTGCTGTATCGGGATGACACTCTAACCAACTGAACTACCCAGCCAGGGCTTCAGCTTTGTTTTAAGTAATGTTAGTCTTTTATTATATAGGCTAGCATATGTCTTTCATTTCTCTCTTATGTTAATTTTTGAATGGATACTGGACATTGCAAATTTTAATTGCTGGGTGTCTGATTTTGTTAAATTCTTTTAGATAGTGTTAGCCTTTGCTCTAATGAGTAATTAAATTATTTGGAAAAAGTTCAGACTTTTAAGGCTTGCTTTTAAGCTGTGAGGTAGATCTCTAGCAGCCTTTACCCTCAGCTGACATGGAAGGTGTCCAGGTAAGAAGCGTCTGTCCGCTAAATGGAACGCCCGTGTTGCTGGGGAATAGTGCTGTTCACGTCTCTCCTTTGTAAGACCTGAAGTGCCGTCCTATGTGGAGCTGGTCCAGGTTCTGCCTGACATGCGGCTTCATTCCTTAGAATACACAACTACTTGGCCATTGTTTTTTTTTTAGCCCCCGCTGCCTGTGGTTTTAGGCACATTCTTCCGCTGACAAACTCACCACCTACTCCATCCTTGGGTTGTGAGTCCATAGGCTTGAGTCCTGTTCTGAGAGCCAGAGCTTTGCAACATGCCGAGCGGGTTGGTTTGGTGCCTGGAAAATTGCTAGGGTAAACTTGATGCTTGGATGAGGGAGAGAAAGAAGCAGATTTTTTCAGATGAAAGTTACTCGACCCCAAATGGAATGAAAGAATCTCAGCTTCTTCTGAAGTCATGGGTACAATTAGATCTGTCATGAGAAAGAGGGTGGAGTTCAATCCATGCATTTTTCACCTTGTGGGGAGTGGCTGTCGTACGACTACAAGTCAGGAAGGAAACCAGACATCCCGGGTGCTGAGGACCGTCCTGGTGTACACCTGTTGTCCTGGGATAATTATTAATAACATCCCGTCCCACTCTTAAAAATGCCATGCTTTTGTTGGCCATTTTTTTTTTTTTTTAAATAAAGAATGGTTTAAAGAATACAAAGCAATGTCGTTGTTTGATTGGTGGATTTACTGTTTACTTTGTACTTTGGTTAAAGAGTATATCGTGAGTAATAAATGTGTGTGTGGTTTTGTTTTTAATTTTTTGGTATTTTTCCTGCAGATGACCTCAATGCCACCCACCAGCACTGCGTTTTGGCTGGCTTACCACCTCGGTTTAGTTCCACGCACCGGGTGGCAGAGGTAAGTGTAAATAAAAATGTGATTCAGACCTAATTGGATGTGGCAGAAGTGGTCGTATGAGCCATTTATCATCGAACTTTGGAAGAGCATTTGATGGGAAAATTGCTTCCATCTACCTCGCCTTCAGTCTCTGTTTACTTGCTTTTTTTAGCTTTGAGTTGCGTTGGATGGGTTTAGAGAGTGTGTTCATGGCGTGGGATAAGTATATTTTGCTTCTTTGGGGTTATATTTCTTGGCGAAGGTAAGTGCCCTTGGCAGGTGTCGCTAGTTGGAGGAGGCGTTCGTGCCTGTCAAGGTCAAGGGCCGGAGATGGCCAGAAGGAAGTGGGGTGGGTCTGTGTGCGTGTGCGTGTGCTAGCTGTGACCTCTGGGTCAGGCTCCTAGCCATGGGGATGTCAATGAAGGGGAGAGTGACAGTGGTGCCAGGGAATGTCTGAGCTCCCCAGGTGTGCTCATCGCCCAGACGGTACTGCTAAGTTCTGCCACCGTGTGGAGCGCCTGGTGGTCAGATGACTGGACTTGTTGGGTATGGAAACTGAAGAGATGAGGAAAACCCTTAGTCTCACCCAGGGGTGCTGTGTTCTTCGTCAGGAAGGGGTCCAGAGAACAGAGGAGGAGTCCTGAAAAGGATGGGAAGTTGACCTCTTTATTATACCAAAGTGTGAGAACGGGGGACGGAGAGGGGGAGGGAGCAGAGGAAGTGACAAGGGAGGGAAGAGGGGAGAAGCGGGTGGAAGGGATACAACAAAGTGGCAGGGAGTACAAGACCATTTTAGCGCAGGCCTTGTAGCCCAGTGGTTGAGCATTGACCCGTGAACCAGGAGGTCACGATTCGATTTCCGGTCAGGGCACATGCCCAGGTTGTGGGCTCGATCCCCAGTAGGGGGCGTGCAGGAGCCAGCCGATCCATGGTTCTCTCTCATCGTTGATGTGTCTCTCTCTCTTCCTCTCCCTTCCTCTCTGGAATTTTAAATATACATTTGAAAGACCTTTTCAGTCCTGAGACCCTGCAGGCAGTGCCATGTCTTTGGTAATCAAGCAGCTTTTCCAGGGAGCTGGCCATGTTGCTGTGTGGCAGGGAGGATGTGAGTGTCTATTTCAGTCAAGATGTGAGCACACCCTTCGAACACTCTTTCTCTGTTTTCTCCTTATCTTCCCACCCTCTCTCTGCCATTCACTCATCTTCCTAAATATTTGACACTCAGGTCGCTTGACTCTTGTCACTCATGCTGTGCAGAGGAATGGTTGACACGCTTGGTGTCCTCAAGCCGCTTACCGTGTGAGAGTGGGTCTAATGCAGAATAGAGCATAGCACCCAGCATGAGGCTGGCTTCCTGGGTGAGGTGATACGTAAGACTTCACCATGTAGGGATGAGGGGATTTTAGGACAGTTGAGGACAGCTAGTGGGTGAGGATTCGTGATTGGGGCGGGGTGGAGATACCTGGGAGTATTGGGTGGCTGTGCTGGAACTGGATACCGTGATGCCCTAAAGGCAGTGTTAGCAGGTGAGGCTGGCTCCTGAATGAGACCAGCGTGTGAAAGAGCTGGAATATCAGATTGCACTTCAGTTGGTTGGGATTTACTCATAACCCGGATTTCTGGTTCTCTCTGCAGTGCTCCACGGGGACCCTGGATTACATCTTGCAGCGCTGCCAGCTGGCTCTGCAGAATGTGGGCGATGTGACCGATCACGGGGGTGTCTCTCTGAAGTCCTTGGAGCCTGCAGTTTTGAAACAAGGAGAAGAAATCCACAACGAGGTGAGGATTTTAAAGAACTGTGAAGGGTCTAAGATCCCTTCCTACGTGCAGACTCACAAGCTAAGCTGCCATAGTTTCAGGTGAGTGTAAGACACGCGACTCCCGGAGACAAGGGCAGTTGATTACTCACAACAGCAGCTGTCGCCAGAGTATCTGCATTTCCGTGCCAGGCCTCCAAGCCTCTGTCCCCACAGGGCAGTGCACAGCAGGCCAGGTAGCATGTGCATGTGGAGGGATTGCGTTGTAAAAGAAGAACCCGAGCTGAGGGAACCCGAGTCTTTTATAATAGGCAGTGAGCTAAGGGAACCCGAGTCTTTTATAATAGTTAGCATGCCTGACCTTTGCTCCAGATCAAGGCTCAGTCTTTATCCTCTCAGCCTGTTAGCAAAACTGCCCTTTGTTCTGGAGGGAGGAATGATGTCTTCCAAGCCCATGCAAATGTCTGTGCAAACGTCCTTACAGTGAGAGCCTGAAATAAGGGCCAGTCAGGTCCTTGCTGGCAACACAGAAACACAGGAGGCCCGTGAAGAACAGTCTCCCCACAGATCTGATGGGAACTGAAGGAGGACTGTAGGAGCACGTGTCAGTGCCTTGCTCTCTGTTCGTTAGTTCCAGCTCTGAAGTCTGTGAGACCCACAGGTCTGGATCTCATGAGTCAGCTTTGCAAACTTCACTGTTCTCATTAGTACCTTTCCAACTTCTTCTACATCTTTGGACTGTGTGTATGTGTATGTGTGTGTGTTTACCTAATTAATATATCTTTTAAATGAACTCATCTTTTCATAGATACATGTCTTTATGAAGGAAGCTTTCCATTTCCACTGTAAGTGGAAAGCCAGTGTCACCAGCCAAAAGAAAAAGGAACCAGAAGAACATAGGCAGTGAACACAGCAGTGTCATTAGATTCCAGCAGCTGGTCTTGCCAGGAGAAGGCTCTCCGCCTAAAGTCTTCATTCTTTATGGGAAGAAAGGAAATTAGGGCACAACTTCTTACATTTTCTAAAACTCATTGAATTCTGCACTTGAAACGCGTGAATTTTATGGCAGGTAATTTACATCTAAAAAAAAACACACACAAAACCAACAACCACCACCCAACTATTAAAAAGAGAAAAGAGTTTACCAAGTGGTAGAAAATTACTGAAGATCATCATCAGTCTGAGACTTTCTCTTCGGTGTAATTGGGAGGGTTGATGGAGAATCTGGGATACAGGAATGCTCTTATTGATTCTCCCCCCCCCCCCCCCCCCCCCACTAAATAAAAACTGAACTGTGCCAGGTACTCTTCCGAGTGCTTTAGGGTAGATTGGTACAGGGAGGTGACAATAAATAATAAAGATAACACATTGGTTAATTATTCAGTATGTAAGGTATTTATAAGTGCTATAAAAACCCCAATCAAAGCAAGGCGATAGAGATTGAGGTAAGTAGAGAACATCCCACTGAGAAGGCATCCTTTGAGCAGAGACGTGAAGGAGGTGAGGGAGTGAGCCTGCTGGATATCTGAGGACCAGCGTTTGGGAAGAGGGAACCGCCAGTGCGAAGACAGTGTTCAGGTCTAGTTAAGGGATGGTCTGATTTGACTGGCAGGAGTGAGGCTGTGAGTTCCAGGAGATGAGGTCCCAGAGATGGTACCTTGAAGGCTTGAAGGTCCCTAGGAAGGACAGGGACTTCCCTTCTCAGCTTGGGAAACGTTGCCATCTTTTGCAGACCCCAAGGCAAAGGAACTCTGCCTTTTGGGGAAACAAGAACTGTTCCTAAGCTAAGCCAAGCCCAGGACTGACTGTCTTTCCTTCATTGTGCCTGGGCAGTGGCCCACCTTCTCTCCCACCTGACCTCGCTAGAGACGCTGCTGATAGCTGGAAACTGTAGGCCCGGTGACCGCGCGGAATTAGACTCGGGAGCAGAGTAACGCCTTTTCCACATTCGCAGTGAGGAGAGCTTTATCTGGAAGGGTAGTCATTTCCTTCTCTAAACACCTTGCGGTTTAGGACTTGGACCAACAGAATGGATGCCCTCGTTCCCATGCATACGGGCTATTTCCTTCCCTGTCGTTTCTGGTCTTCGTCTGTGACTCTGATGTTTTGTTATCCCCAATGGCATGGGGGGAAATCTATGAAATCACCGTGTTTATCTGGAGCATTGTCGTCTGAACGCATCTGCTTCAGCAAGTGGCTGCCGCTTTTGACATTGTGTATGTTAACGACGTGGGGCGGCGACAGATCAGAAGCCCCACTGCTCTGAGGCCAGCCTACGACTGGACGGAGGGAGAGAACCTGAATGTAAACAGCGTGCGTTCCAGTCTTCTCCACCTCCCCCAACCCCCCAGTCTTTCATTCTTCAAGGTCATCTCCTCACTCAGGAATTAAGTCCATATGTCCAGGCACATCATCAGACACTCTTCTTTCTCCGCCCAAGTTGGCCTGCGATTAAGCGCTCACCAGCTCAGTCTCTGCCGTGTCCTGTTGTGAAAGCATGAAAGTCCGTCATGGTTGCCCCGGGTCCTGGCTGCTTGCTTCGTCCTGTCTTGAAGGCCGTGTGCCCTTGCTGGGCTAATGAGAGGGCCGAGTCCTTGGTTTGCTGTGCTGCAGGCTTTCAGGCGGTGTGGGCTCAGAAGTGGCTGTTTTCCTTGTCTTACATGGTTTCCAGCTAAGCCATTCGGGAACTTTGGGATTAGAACCAAATCCACAAGAAGATAGATACTTTTTGCAACTTAACATGCTTAGAGAAGATTTTTGTTAAGAGCAGCGTTTTCCTCTGTGTTCTTTAAAAATCTATATTTTTATTTGTTGAGGAAGAGAGGGAGAGAGGGATGGAAACATCAGTGATGAGAGAGAATCATGGATTGGCTGCCTCCTGCCATCTGAACCTCTATTCCGGGTCCTCACCTTTGGTTTTGTGCAATGTCTACCCCACAGTTCTCCTTTCTCATCCCCAGAGTTGGGGGGGGGGGGGGAGGGGAAACAATCCAGCATTTAAAAAAAAAAATTATTTTTTTCTAACTCCAAGTCTGAATCAAGAAGCTAGAATTTCCCCCCCCCCTCCTTAATTAATTTTAAGAAAGGAGCCAGCGACTTCTCTTGGCAGTGGGGGAACCGGTAAGGGCGGCATTTGATAACAATCCTGTAATGTTTTTCTCTCCACAACATTGAAATGAAAAGGTCGGGTTGTGGAGAGAGGTGAACGCGTGCCAGTGGACCTGGTGCCCGCCAAGATTGCGTCTCATGGGCAGTTCACGCACGGATAGAGCTCTGCGGGGAGGGAGTGGCCGGCTTTGGGAGAGAGGCGTGGGCACGAGTGGGCATGGAGTTGGACATTTTCCTGCTCAGGAAACATGACTGCGCTACCCCTGAAGTCCTCGGCCTTGGGGTCACTTCCCGTTCTCGGCATCCAGCAGCGCCTGGCATGTCATAGGTCGTGCGATATTAACCCGCTTACTCCTCACCGCAGACCTGCATGGTCACTGTTTACCGTAGTCGGGTCATAGGAAAGGAAGGGCAGTGTTGTTAGTGTTTTTGCTGCCCTCTGTACCTGTTGTAATTTGCCCTCCACTGAAAGGTGACCATTTGCGTGGCTCCGTGGTGCTGATGTCTGGGTGCCTCTTTAGTTAACTTTACGCTGTTTAGTCGTCTGGTGGTATGGGATAGCATTTAGCACCAGGTCCTCCTGGCCCACAGCGAACTTCTTTGTTTATTTTATTTTTTTCTTATTTAAAATATATTATTGATTTTTTTTTTTTTTTTAGAGAGAGAGAGGAAGAGAGACAGAGACGGAAACATCGATGAGAGAAAAACATCATCAATTGCCTCCTGCACGCACGCCCCCTCCTGGGGATCGAACCCACAACCCGGACTTGTGCCCTGACCGGGAATCACACCGGTGACCTCTTGGTTCCTGGGTTGATGCTCAACCGCTGAGGCACACGGGCCGGGCACGTGTTTGTTTTAAATCGAAGCAGCTTCAAATGGGTATCTCGGCGGATGTGTCTGTATTTTGCTCTTCATGCTAATCTCTAAAAAAGATACCGAATGAAAGCGTACTTCGATGATACCTTCCCCATCGCACGCAGTGCGGGCTGCCACTGCGCTAGGATCTCAGTATTGGTAGTTGGTTGCCTTGTAGCCGCCTCACGTCTGACCGGTGGGTGTGATTCGCAAATCCCTCCCCAGCCCGGGCTGGGCTGTCGCCCTGGGCATGGAGACGACCCTCCCCTGGCTTTGCAGAAACGCTCCGGAGGCTGCATGTCGCACTGGGGACTGGTCAGGCTGGGCTCCTCCCACCCTTCCTCCTCCTCCTCCGCTGTGAAGTGCCTGCAGGAGGACCGAGTGACCAAGTCCTTGTCCTTGACCGCCCGTCACCAGGGCCTTGTAACCACCCCCTGGTCTTTGCCGTCCGCAGGTCGAGTTCGAGTGGCTGAGGCAGTTTTGGTTCCAAGGCAGCCGACCCCGGAAGTGCACCGACTGGTGGTGCCAGCCCATGGCTCAGCTGGAGGAGATGTGGCGGAAGATGGAAGGGGTGGTAAGTCCGCGGGGCCCGCCGCCAGTGTCCGGGGAGGTGCGCCGTGTAAATTCTCCATGGCCCGATTTGCATCGGTAAATCCATGTGTCGCTTTTCTGAGTGGTTGGTTGATTTAGGTCACTTTCGGGAAGGTAACGGGACGCCCAGGATCTTGTCAGCGTGAACTTGGTTCAGTGGAACGAACGTCCTTTGAACATCTCCTTCCCATAAGGCACTGGGTTAGACACTCTAGGAAGTAAGGATGAGGGGAGGACAACGTAACAACGGCACCTACAACGTATCTGCGCTTGTAGATGCACAAGCATTATTCAGGGGGGTTTCCCTCTATGAACTTACAAGCTGCTTTCAACAGTCCCGTGAGCCACAGAAACTGGTGAGCCTTAGTTTCTAGATGGGGAAACCGAGGCCTAGAGAAATGAGTGCCTCACCCAGGGTCCCTCGGCGCCCAAGGCCCCCCAACCAGCGGCCTTGCGAGATGGAAACCCCGCAGTCCTGCTCTGCAGCTTGTGCCCGGAACCATCCCCTTGGGTGGGACCGGGAGGGAGACGTGGACAGCACAGGTGTTGCATTAGCTGACGTGAAACCCTGCGAAGGAGGGTTCTGAAAGATCACAGACCAGAGGTGGGAGGACCGCATTCAGACCCCGCGAGCTGGCACTGCCGGGAAACGGCTGATGTGGCTTTTGGGGAGCTTGGCTGGGGAGGCGGAGGGTCAGATCCGGCATGTGGAGGGGGATTGAGGCTCCAGCAACTGCACAGGCAAGATCAGAAGTGGGGGGTGGGTAGCACGAGGCAAGGAATTCAGGGGATGTGGCAGGAAATGGAGCGGGAAGGCGTAGAGGCCACCTGAGGGCTTGAGTCAGGTCTTCACTGAACTGATAGTAATCATAGCAAATACCTACATGATACTAAGGACAGGGCGGTATTCTAAACGCTTCATACGTATCTTATCTGACTTGTAGGACAGCCCCATAAAGCAGGTGTCATTTCCCTCTGTTTGACAAATGAGGCCAAAGCACAAAAGGGCCACATCACCTCCTCAAGGTCATTGACTCCAAGTGGGGAGGTGGGGTTTGAACTCAGGGAGGCCGGCTCCAGGGTCATGCCCTTCTGTGCCTCACCATCCTGCCTCCGTGCAGTTGAACTCGGAGTGCAGCGGGAGAGTGACAGAAGCCCGCTGGCCCGTGGAGATAGCGCCCCTGCACAGACTTTGAAATGTGCTGGAAACAATGAACTCACCTGCAGACATGGGTCACTATTGCTAACCTCTGTCTGCTCATCATGAAAATAGCACGTTGCCACCCTGGAGGGGCCCCAGGTGGAGAGTCTGGGTCAGAATCCAGAAGTCCCAGCTTTCCAGACATCTCCTCAGATCTGCACACCAGGCTGTCCAGGGAGTATTTGGGGAAGGGATGCTGTAATCCTTCCTGCTCATGAGTCCTCAGAGCATCACAGACATGAGGCTCTCCGAAGAAATGGGGCGTCGTAAACCCCAGCTGGAGGTAATGAGAGGTCCATGCCTCTGTCTCCTCCCGCGTTCTGTGGGTGAAATTAGCCTGTGTAGCCTGCGCTCCATTACTGTGGGATGGGTATTTCTATGGGATGGGTATTTCTATGGGATGGGTATTACTATGGGATGGGTATTACTGTGGGATGGGTATTTCTGTGGGATGGGTATTTCTATGGGATGGGTATTTCTATGGGATGGGTATTACTATGGGATGGGCATTTTTATGAGATGGATATTTAAAGACAGCTTCATTGTCAGGCCGTTTTTTTGCTTTTATCTTGGCTTCATCTGTGTACATCTGAGTTTGAACTTCTTTATTTTCTGATCCTTGACTCTGAGATGTCAGCTTGGCTTTGGGATTTTAAGCGGACAACTATGTGAATTACAATTGGCAAATGAATATGAAAGGAACGCACTGACTTTTTAAAAAGATATCTTTATTAACTTCAGAAGGGAAGGGAGAGGGGGAGAGAGAGAGAAACATCAATGATGAGAGAGAATCATGGACCGGCTGCCTCCTGCACGCCCCTCACTGAGGATGGAGCCTGCAACCCAGGGAATTGAACCCTGACCTCCTGGTTCATAGGTCGACGCTCAACCACTGAGCTACTACGCTGGCTGGGCAGAACTCACTGATTTTGTTCAAAATGTTTTGCAGTTGTTTTAAGATTTCGTTTTTTTAAAGTAAAACCTTTGGTCTTGTGAGCTTGCCAGTGATGCTCCTGGTGAATTCATCTAAGAATTTTCATTAGGATGTTTGTAGTTTTCAATCTTGAGGCGATGCCACCTGAGATGGAGTATCTGCTATTGACTTTATAAGGCTCCTGTGAAAGACACTACAAGAGAAGAGCAGTCTTGGGGCTGATCCAGGCGAGCTCCCCGCTGAGGGCGTGGCACTGCCGAGCCTTCCCAGGGCGATGAATGGCCTCAGTGTCTGCCTCCAGCCCCAGAGCGATCACTATCAGCAGAGGGGAGGCTGGGCCAAGATAAAAGGGATGGTCCTTCTAAATTAAATCTAAGCGTTGCTTCAAGCCTTTTTTTAAACGACTTTGAACAAATTCCTAATAACTTATTTTTGCGGTCAGAGGAGAATGATCCTTGGAAACGTCCTCGCTTCCGTGGCTCTGTTTGTGCAGGGCCATCTGGTGTCCGTGTACTCGGCCCTGGCCTGTCGGATTCCTGCTTTGCACGCAGCCCGCCTCCTCTTTTCCAGTTGCAGGCGGTAGGGGGCAATGTTGAGCTACCAGTCGGAAGCCCCCAGATGCTATCGTTTCCGGGGAAAATGCATACAAATGTACCAGTAACTGTCGAGAATTATCCCTGTTGCTCCACGTTAGCTGTAATCTCCAAGATTCCATAACACAGGAAATCAGTTGTGGGTTAACAAATTCAACAGCAATTTAACATAAAAAGTGCAGAGTTTGGTGCACATTTGGATCCTATAGAATTAGACTAATCGAAACGGCGTTTCTGAATGCGCTCATGAGGCTTCCAGGGAGTATACTACTCAAACCTATTATCCTTTCAGACAAATGATTCTTTATCTTTATGCTTTTTTTTTTTTTGAATCGTAAAATCACGTGTGTGTGCGTGTGTGTGCGTGTGTGTGTGTGTGTGTGTGGTGGAAAGCCTTCTCTGGTTAACATGGTACCGGTCTCTTTCAGCGAGAAAATAAAACAGAAAATCCCAGGCCCTGTGTATGTTACGTTTCCCCTCTGCTTATGAGTCAGGCCACCTCGGACAGCCTTTGCGTCAGCGACGAGCCTGGCACTGGAATTTCTCTCTGTCTTTGAGTCCCTTTTTTTTCTTCTTCTATTTTCCCCCCACTCTGTGGCTGGAAGGTGTGGTCTCAGGTAAGACAGAGAAGAAGAATGGAGCATGAGCTTTGAAACCACGTCGCTGCCATGACCGGTAATGGCCTCACATGTCCTAGCCCGTCACCTGTTTCAGGAAGTCGAGTCAGCTGTCTGCGAGGTCCCCAGCTGCTGTCCCCTCCTCCCCCCAACTCCACCCCCCGGGTACAGGTCTAGCCAGCACCGGGTTTTTGGTGTTTGTTCATTTTTATTTTATTTTTTTTATCATGCTGTTTATTGTTGCTGTATCCCTCCCCGAGGATAGTTTTACTCCCTGCACCCTCTTGTGATGTAAATGTGAACCCTTGGATTTGAATGGCATTCTGATAAAATACCGCATCCCCCTTGAATATTACCTCGTGGGTTAACCCCAAAGCAACGCGGGGCCTTCTTCCAGCCCAGGAATGGAGCCTAACCTTTCCCCTCCTGTGGCTCTGTACGCAGGAAGGCATCATACCCCCGCACCCCTATTCAAATACGTGTATCTTACGTTTTTTTCTGAGTCAGCCCCCGCCCCATATGCAGGAGTCCCGCGTGATGAGCAGACTCCTCGGGATAAGAGAGCGTTACCATTTGAAAGGAGCCACGATGGCGTGGCTCGCTGGGTGAAGAGAAATCTGAAAAGCCGAGGTCTCCTGTGAGGCCAGGCGGCGGGCCGCGGCCCGCGATGTAACGGATAGGCCGCGTGCGTCTCGCAGGGGCTGGTATCGCGCGCCGCCAAACTGACATTTACTTCACCTCTGAAATGTTTTAACGCTGTCAGCTTCGCAGAGACACAGAAGAGACCGCTGGGTGTGGTGTCCTTCACGCGGACGGCACGCATTCATTTCCTTTCGGCCGTACACACAGTTCCTTTCAAAGCGCCATTTGCCGTGATCCACCGGCAATATTCTAGAAGAGTTTCCAGAGCAGACATTTGCAGCCGGACTGATGCTTCCTAAGCAGGAGAAATGTCTTTCTGCTTTTTTTCGTCACCCTCTCCTTTTCAGGGACGGGAGTCGGTGCTGATGGCTTATGAATGTTTCGAGTTGCATTTCCTGGCCCAACAGTCCCCTGGGCTGGGGAGGAGCAAGGCCTGTCGGTGGCCCTCGGCCTCCCGAGCCCTTGTTGACTTTGGCGGGGAGGAGCCAAGGCTGGATTATTTTAATGTATCTGCTTGGAAGCTCTGTAAAAAGCCACGTGTAATGACGTGAGGTGGGCCACAGGCTGCATCCGATTCTCCCCGTTCACGCTGCGCTCGAACCTTGGCGCAGGAGAGAAGGGAGACGTGGAACACGACTGGGCGTTTTACTTCCTACCGTTACCCTTCCTTGTTGACAAAAGTTTTAAAGAGAGAAAGGCGCTCAGGAATGCGAACGCCGTGCTTTACGAGTCCGTGGCAATAGTTTAATTTCAGGATGAGTCATGCCTTTTTTCCCCTCGCCATTCCGAACTGCGTAAACTTCTGGAAAAGCTCACGCCCGGAGCCTGCCCACTGCCTGGTGAGCCCTTCTCAGTGTAGGTTATGCAGTGGGGGGAGATGGGGGCGGAGGGTTGGGGGGCAGGGGAGCGGGAGCTCGCCGAGGAGCCGCTTGCTTGTTTTTGGAGAGATTAATGAAGCTATCAGCACGGTGCTTGAGATTGAAATCTTGGTAACTGAAGAGAAGAACAAGGCTGCTCTCTCATATACCCAAACACATCGGAGTGTGCTGGTCTTGGCTATCACACTGTAGTTCATCTAGCCAAGTGCACTTTAAGCTTTCTTGTAGGATGAAAGATTTTGGAGGGCATGAGCAAGAAAGTGCATAAATAAATATTAATATTTTGTCCCTATTGATGGTGAAGTCATCGACTTACGTACGTATGCATAGGTGTGTGTGTGTGTGTGTATATATTCCCCTTTAAGTGCTAATATATGTACCAAATTTTATTTGCTCACATGAGCCTATCTTCTGTTTTTCAGAGTTAGCATTTCTGAAATAGGAGCAGGAATATATTACAGTCATTTCAGATCTGGTGTGAGGTGGCTGGTGGTTTTACATTAGAATTTCAATTCCCTTCTCCATTTTTTTTTTTTTTTTTTTTTTTTGACGGATACAGTGCTGAGTGGCCCGGGATAAGCAAAGACTAGGGGCAGGTAAACAGTCACAAGCGCCCCATAATTCAAATCACATTCACGGACACTGAGTTTTGGGACCACTCTGGTGAGCTTTGGAAATTTGGGAGACAAAGAGAGAGAAAAAAAAAAGGCACTTTCAGTCTCCACTGGCTTAAAACCCTCGGCTCTTATATTTTTATTATCTTAAATGTGTTCAGAGAGGGTGCTTTCTGTCCCATGGCCTCCCCACCCACCCACTGCAGCTCCCCCAGCGGCCTTGTCCTAGTGGGACTGAACTATCCGGGGTGAAATGGTACGCTGAATTAAGCGATGAATTTTTAACACGTCTCGATTCCTTCTTTGATTGCCTTGTGGATTTCTCTCAGAGTGTTCCCATCTTTCCCTTCGTTGCTGTGGGCTCGGTCATGATTGGAGAGGAAAGGAAAGGAAGTGTTGCGTACCCTTGTCTTTTTTGGGGAAGAAATGTACAATTCCAGGAGACTCCAGGCCCAAGCCATAGAAACCCAAGGTGCGTGGAGAGCACAAAGGACTGTGTTTAGGATTCTCTTTGAAGTGTGTCTGCAACTGGATAAGGAAAAATTTAGAACTCCTCTGATAGTGTTCCGGGTAAATACTTAAACCCCTTTAGAGAATTTCACACACAGATACCGGGTTGCAGGAAAAAGGGACACTTATGTTCCCGAAAGCTGCTACAGCCCACAGCTTTGTACTTAAAGACAGCAGTGCTGAATAGAATCCTAGGGAGGATACATCCAGTGACAGCATCTCCAGGAACATCAGAGCCGGCCAGCGGGTAGGACTTTCTGTTGTTAACCCTGCGCCAGCTGTGTGAGCTGAGCTTTCCTGGGATGAGCGGGAGGACGGCCCCCTGACGCCCCAGGAATGTCGAGAGGCAGGTCCAGGCCTCCGCTCTGCACACAGTGGGCACGAGGCTGAGAAGTGCCGGTGGAGCAAGTGGCAGGAGCTAGGAAATGCCGAGCGAAAGCCTTGCCATCCCTCTTCACTCTTGTTAGTGTGGAGAGACGAACTGGCGTAAACAGCCCAGGTTGCCGTGTTAGCCCCGGCCTCATAGGCTTCAGCTACCTTTTGCTAAACCTTTATTGAACACACACATGCGCACACGCACACACACACGCATACACATCTCACACACTATAAATATATGTATAGGCGTAGATATTTTTTAACAGGCGAATTCTTTAGTTTGAAATCATTCTAACTGCCGTGGAATTCCTCTAGATGGAAAGGTGTGAGAATCCGGTGCCCGGGCTCCTGGAATTTATTTGGGATTACTTTGACTAGGAGACCTTCACAGCATTTCAGGTGTGAACGCAGAAACCCTGGTGCCAGGTTGGGGTATGAGGGGTTTTCATTTTACCAGGAAAAGATGCAGCATAAAGCAAGGGTATACATTACTTCCTCTGTCTTTTTTTTTTTTTTTTTAATTTTTATTTTGGGGGGGCGTGGTAGAGTGGGGCAGGAAGTTCAGCTCTAGTCCATCATTGTCTTATTACAAAGAAATATTCTAGAAGAACCTCTAGAAAAATAAAGTTATGTTACAAAAAAAAAAAAAAAAATCAGCAGACCTATTGGTTTGAAAGGGAAGCAAGATTTTTCCAAAGGCTGTGCCACTCGTTGGGAGTATCATCAGTATTTTAGGATTTCCCCTGCAAGTCGGTTGGGAAAATTGAATGGTCCTTAAAAATGTTCCCTTGGGCCCTAGTTGGTTTGGGTCAGTGGCTAGAGTGTCCACCTGCGGACTGAAGGGTCCCGGGTTCGATTCTGGTCCTAGGCACCTACCTCAGTGGCAGGCTCCTCCCTGGCCCAGGCCCTGGTCAGGGCACATGCAGGAGGCAACCAATCGATGTGTTTCTCTCACGTGGATATTTCTCTCTGTCTTCCCTTCTCTTTTTCACTCTAATAATCAATGAAAAAATATCCTCCGGTGAGAATTTTTTTTAAAAAGAGTTACCCTGGGAAGAAGAGGATGGTGACCACACGAGAAGGGTGTGTGAGATAGGAAATGCTAGTGCTGCAGACGTGGAGCAGCGGACAGTCCTGGAGGCGGGAGCCTTTGTTGAGAGGCCGTGGACGGAGTCTCCCTCCTGAAGCGTCCCTCCCCGCTCATCCCCATCCTCTAGAGCTGGGCTTGGGCCTGGAGCTCTAGGGCCTCCCAGTGCACCCAGGTCGGCGCTCAGGGCCTCCCTGGTAGTTACGGCTCCTCTGTGCGCTAACTAGTTTGGGGGGCCGGGCTGGGAGTCTCCGCACTTTGCGAACATGTGTCTCTATGGGGAAATGTGCACCGACCGCCGAAGCCCGCCTTCCAGAGAGCCCCGGGCACACGAGGGGAGCTCTTCCGCCCATTGAAGTGACATAGCGTCGTCCTGCCCCCTTCTCACCTGACATCTGCAAAGCAGGGGCCTTTATTTAACCCAGAGGAGACGGTGCTGCGTCTGTTTTCAGCATTCCTGAGAGTATGTTCACAGCCATCCCGGGAAGACGTTTTTAGCGCCATCTTTTCCCTGACACGTCTGTTGCTCTTCCCCCTCCACATCTCAGCCCATCTGTGAACCCACACCCCCCTCACCCCCCAAAACCTCATTTGTCAGTTTTCCCTTGATGTGTATAAACCCTCAGATAACCACCAACTTGGTTTGATTGATTGGCAGACTTAGCCTTTGCATTAAAAACCTGGAGTATCACGGCAGCAGTCACAATTTCCAGTTTTTAGGAAACTGTCTGGTTGGGTTATATAGACTTGGAACAGGTGGCAACCGTGGAGTTGTCTCGATTTATCTCTTGATGTATCAGCACATCCAGTCGGCTCTGTTTTCAAAATATATTCATGATCTGAGTCCTCCGTCCCACTGCACCACCCCCTTGGCTGCCCCCTCGGTGAGAACCACCGCCATTTGCAGAACTAGCCTCTCTGCCGGCCTGCGTCCACCCTGTCGGCGTTCCTGTAAAATACGTCGGGTCATTTCACTCCCCACACTCACCCGCACGTCCAGAAACCCAACTTCCTCGCGCCCGGGCGGTGCAGCCCGCCCTCGGGGCCTCGCATGGCTGCCGCCTCTGTCTGGACTCTGCTTCCCTCTGTTACTTGCATGACTCATTCCCTCTCTCACCTCATCAGGCCTCTCGGACCAAGTTCTCTGGGCTTCCTGTCCTGCTCCGCCGCCCGCCAGGACACAGCGTTTCTTGTCTGTCTCTACCTAACAGAATCCTCAGGAGGGCAGGGCCTCTGCTGTATTCCCTGCTCTGTCCCCAGCTCCTAGCACAGCGTCGGAGACGTAGTAACTGCCGACACTTACCTGCTAGAGATGAATGGAGGTGAGGTCAGGGCTCCAGTCCCGCCATTTCCTCACACCCGTGTTGACCGGCGTGGCCTTAATAAATCCTCTTTAACTCTGTACGATTAATTAAACTCGTTAGGTCCCGCTTAACAGGAATATCTTGGGGGTTATTTGTATTTTTAAAGGGACATAACCCTCCGAACAATACCCGAAAACCTCTTTCACCTTCACAGAAAATACACCGTCAGAGCCCAGAGCGTGCAAGCATGCCCTGCTTTATGCCTGTGGTACTAACACTGAGACGATGGAGCAGTCACCGGCAAACAGCTCGCGCAAACACAAAAAATCTTCTCGTTTTCAATGAGGAGCGGACGTAGGTGGTTAGTTTGCCTGCGTCGCTAAAACTTAGAAGCGTGGAGATTTGTCCCATTTGCTGGTGTCCTTCACTATTTTAGATTTCCCCATTCCTGCAAGGGCAGCATTGCCAGGCAGTTAAATGAGCTCTCCGACAAAGCCGGACTTTTAGCACCGATCCCCAGCCTTCTGTAGGGAACGCGATGTGTACCGGACAGGTTTTCGGCGCAGAACGAGGGAAATCCCGGAGGAGTAAACCGACTTCCTCTAGACAAGCTGCAAGCTGATTAAAATATTTATCATCCTTCGGGTATGCAACAGCTTTTGATGATGGAAGGCGTATTAATATTCATCCTCGCCGCTCGCCTGCACTTCAGACAGATCCCAGGAAGGGCCGCGCGGGTGACCAGCTTCCGCTCCTCCGCAGGAGTCCTCGGGACCCCGCACCGCTCCGGAGCACCAGGCGCCTTGTGATGTGACGGGGCTTGTCCTCCGGGGGCTGGGGCGGGGGATGGAAACCAGGGGGGACTTGGGGGCGGGAGAGCTTTAAAGGAGGCCTGCTCTCTCGCAGGAAGTCTTTTGCTAGAACAAAGGGAAAGTTGGGTCGTAATGGGATGAGCAGCAGGCCTGCCCTTGCTCTCGGAGTCCACGAGGCAGACTCGGCTCCGGGGCTGGGTGGGAGGGATCGGAGCCCTACTAGGGATTGCGGTGTGAGTGCCAAACCAGCGGCCCCATTTTCCGTTTTGCGCCCCCACAAATGAAATACCAGCCTAACCATCGGGGACTTTGGTCGAGGCAGGTCTTTCCCGTGTGCGAACCACTCGCGATGCTTTCTTGTTTGGGAACCCTAGGTCTGCTTTGTTTCATTTACTTACTCTTTCTGGTGTTGGGATTGTGGTTTGGAGGAAACGACACCGCCAGAGCCTCTCGCAGCGAGGACAGCCTCGGAGACTTACGTGTTTGCACGAAAGCATGTTGAAGGACAGCCAGCGTGTTCTTCATGAGCGATCTGATTTGGTTCAGGAGGGCGGGTGTGGTCACCTGTCGTTCCCACCGTGGAAATGAGGTGCTTTCTTTCCCACACGTATCTCCCCGTCCTGCGGCTGAGGGGCCCGCGTCAGTGCTGTGACGGTCACACCACTTGAAAGACCAAATCAAGGTTCGGAATGTTCACACGGGCCTCACCCACCTTTTTTTTTTTTTTTTTTTCTCAGAGAGGAAGGGAGAAGGAGACGGAGAGAGAGCTAGAAACATCAACGATCAGAGAGAATCATGGATCGGCTGCCTCTTGCACATCCCACACTGGGGATCAAGCCCACACTGGGGCATGTGCCCTTGTCTGGAATCGAACCTGGGACCCTTCAGTCCTCAGGCCAAGGCTCTAGCCACTGAGCGACACCAGCCAGACCTGGCCTCACCCATCTTTATGCATCGATCTGCCAGACTCTCACTTTTCCCCTTTATGTCACATTACTATTTTCTAGTGACTGGGTTGATTACTTCCAAGGCACAAGGTGCTCATTCTTGAGGTATCCTATATAGTAAAAGGCTAATATGCAAATCAACCAAATGGCAGAATGACTGGTCGCTATGACATGCACTGACCACCAGGGGCAGACACTCAACACAGGAGCTGCCCCCTGTTTGGTCAGCGTGCTCCCACGGGGAGGGCTGCTCAGCCAGAAGCCAGGCTCACAGCTGGCGAGTGCAGCAGTGGTGGTGGTGGGAGCCTCTCCCGTCTCCACACCAGGGCTAAGCTGTCAGTCAGACATCACCCGAGGGCTCCCTGACTATGAGAGGGCACAGGCCAGGCTGAAGGATTCCCTGCAACCCCACCCCAGTGCATGAATTTTGTGCACCGGGCCTCTAGTTGGTTAATAATCAAGTTTGTTCTTCAGATGTGGGCTTCTGAAGGATTGCCTCCACTTTGATTCTGTTTGAGAATCTCAGGCAGTGGTGGGAAACCTTTTTTCTGCCAAGGTCCATGTGGACATAACATCACTCACAGGGCATCCCAGATTTTCAGCTTAAAAAATTAGCCTGCTCTCTTTAATCAAGCATTTACTTAACTCACCCCTAATGCCTTGGCAGGGCCAGGCCAAATGATTTTGCAGCCTTCTGCAGCCCGCGGGCCAGATGTTCCCCCTCTCTGATCCAAGGTCTAGAGTTACCTATGAGGCCACCCCCCGTATGTACCAGGGAGATGGAGAAAGGACATGTTGGGGCCCCTGTCTCACATTACCAGAGAATCTTATGAGAGAGCCACACCCAGCTGGTGTTTCTAGAGAACAAGTAGCTTTTATGCCTCTTTTTGGTGTGTCTTCCCTTTTGATGCCTCTTGATTCCTCACAAGGCCAGAGAAACGGGGGCAGAGACACGGTCAGACGGGTCATGGCTCGATTTCTTTCGAGGTCCGCAGCCTTTATCCTGGGCTGTCTATCGACGAGGCTGGCGATGCCCGTGCCGCTAAGGCTTGGACGCGCGGGGGTCCTATGACCTTGGAACCCTGGAACATCAGTGTGGAAAGGGGCCCAAGAGATGGCCCTCCCGTTGTCTTTGTTTTGGGAAAGGAAGGACCCAGAAGGAACAGAGGCCTGTCTGGGGGCATCAGAGCCAGATCCCGGCTCCGGCTTGGAGGGACCAGGCGGTTGCCTGGCCCAGGGGAACCCCTCCGCCGGCTGGGTCGGGATCTCCTGGTGAGAAGTGGTTTGTTGCCCTGATTAGAATGTAAACACTGGCCGAAGCTGGGTTTCGTCTCTCACGTGAGTTTTATTACAGCCTCCTGTGTTTATAAACATGTCTCCGCGTGAAGGGGGAACGGTGACCTCGGAGGCCCCGGGGAGTAGCCACGTTCTCTCTGTGGGCTGAGATGGAGACTCCCCAGCGTCCTCCTCCGAGCGCCCGCCTGGGGTGCCGCCCGGACCGCCATTTCCACGCCCTCTTCCAGGAGCGCCCGTGATGCCTTTTGACATTTCACAGTCAGCGGGCGTCTCCTGGACGGGCACGCAGCCCAGGCTCAATCTCACAAACAGTTTTTGACGTTTTTCTTTAGGACTCAGCGTGTCTGGTGTTGGCGAAAGCGCAGAGTCGCTGCGTCGTGGAGCCTGCGTGCGTGCCGAGGAAATAGACACGCGTGTAAACAAGGCGCGACGGGTCAGAGAAAAGGTGGGGACCATGGGAGTGAGGTTGAGAGACCTGGGAAGGCTTCATGGAAGAGGAGGCGCTTTTTCATTGCACCTGGCAGTGTGAACTGGGTGTTAGGCAAGGTTTTCACAGATGAGGAAGAGGGGCGGGGCCCGTTTTGGGCAGTGCACACAGTAGGCACAGGAGCTCAGCGGTAGAGCATCCCAGGGCACGTGTGCAGGAGTGACCTTGTGACTAGGGCCTCAGACACCTGGGTGGCGTGGCAGAGTGGACAAGCAGCCAGGGCCAGGGAGACACGGAAAGAGGAGGACGTGGCCATCTTGTAAGGGGCCTTCAGTGACATGCTCAGAAGGGTGGCCTCTCTGCTGGAGATCACGGTGGGAGTTGCTTTCAGGGATTTTTGGGAAGGAACGTGGTAGAGTCAGGCCCATTGTGGAGAACAGTCACTGGCGGCAGCATCGTGGGTAGACAGTAGAGAGGCTGGGGCACGAGGACCTGCTGCTGAGTGAGGAGTAACATAAGGTGATGCTGACCCGCGGCAGTAGAAGTGGGAGGAAAAGGAGGGACGAATCCCAGCGTTCGGCACAGAACTCCCCCGGGCGTCCCGATGAGAGAGGAGGAGGAGTCCCAGGCAGTTCCCCCAGGCTCCGGGTCTTGTTGCCGGAAGGATGACGACACCATTTGCCATGCTGAGGAGCAGCAGAGGAGGGCGTCTGGTTGTGTACTGAGTGTGAGGAGCCGGCAGAGCTTCTGGGAAGACCTGGAAGTACTGGTGTGGCGCTCGGGAGAGGTATCCGAGCCGAGTGTGGATCGGAGAGTTCCACCCATGTCTCCGTCATGTGCCAGGCGATGTCCTCCTCATGTTAATCCGTGCTTGAAGGTGCCCACCACCTGGCAGTCATCTCCATGGAGACAGTAGCTAAAGTCGTTGGCATGACAGAGAATGGAGGTTAAAGAAAGGAGCATCGCCCAGCCGGTGTGGCTCAGTGGTTGAGCGTTGACCCACACACCAGTAGGTCATTGGTTTGATTCCCGGTCGGGGCACATGCCTGGATCACAGGCTCAATGATCCCCAGTAGGAGGCGTGCAGGAGGCAGCCGATCAATGTTTCTCTCATAGATGTTTCTATCTTTCTCTCTCTTCCCCTTTTCCTTTCCTTTCTTGTTAAAAATCAACAAAAATATTTTTTAAAAAAAGAACAAGGAGCATCAAAGGGGGAGTGTGGGATGATCAGAATAAAAGACAAGCAGTCTTTTATAATAAAAGGGCAGCAGTGAAGTGGTTCTGAGGCAACCGAGAGTAGCTGGTGGAGTGGAGAGATGAGAGAGGTTCGCAGTGTTGTGACCTACGGGGAAGTCCGTCGGCTCCCGGCGCCCCTACCGCCCCTGCCGTTGCATTCAGCGTGAAGAGAGTTTCAGGGGGAAGGCCGGGCAGAGCACCAGGCGGGGGACGGCAGGTGAGCCCCTCTCCCTCCATTTGTGCGATCTGATCTGAGAGGAGGTTTCTGAGGGCAGCGTGTCTGCCTGGTCACCCTGAGGCGCCTGAGCATCAGGACCGAGTCCCTCCAGAAATCAGCCGTGGACATTTAGGTGCCCCGGCTAAGAGGCTGACCCAGCGCGGGACATGTTTTATTTCCAAACCATCGCCGGACACCGCGAGCGGGGCGCGGTCCGGCGTGCATCTGCGGGATCGCACCAGGCGCTGGCTGTGGCTCTGCGGTTTACGGGGGAACGGAAACCGAATCGGGGGCATCAACACAGATGATTGATTTGGCGATCACTTTGGTGTCCGAGGCCAGGGAAACCGCAGCGCTGTCAATCTGTTAAAAAGTCGTGGCCGTGTTCCCGGAAGGAAATGAGAAAGCAGTGTCGGAACCACAGGATGGGTCTCTTCAAAACCAAGGGTGCGTTTTGTTGCAAATTTCACGGAAGACACGGACCCCCCCAAAGGGGCAAACAAAACCTTTGTTGTCGTGTGAGCGAGCGTGTGTCCGCCGTGGAGCGGCCGAGGAAAGTGCTTGGTTATGGTTACAGTGTCGCTGGGGTGCCAGGAGGAGGAGCGAATGGTTGCAATTTCGGGGGGAAGCTCACTCACAATTACGTGTGCCCTGAGGCCGCCTCGGTCGGAAATCTCTAGGAGGCCGGGCGCCCGGTTGCCCTTCCGCCTCCCGGGTCACGTGCTGGCCTCAGACACAGCTTTGCTCCTCCCTGGCGTGTCCTGTGGTTTTACGTGTTAGCACCTCGGAGATGCATCGTGGGAAAGAGCGGTGTCTTCCATTAGCATCATTAGGACTAAACCCCCAGGGGGTTGGTTGCGGTTTTCCACTCCTAGAAGTGGGACTAGATTTCTATCAAATCAAGCCCAGGCGTTCAGGGGGCGGGTGGGGAATTCCTTTCTCGCTCTGCCTTTTGTTTGGGCAAAAGTGAATGATCCCACCCAGCCTGTGTGGCTCAGTGGTTCCGCATCGACCTATGAACCAGGAGGTCACAGTTGGATTCCCGGTCAGGGCACATGCCCGGGTTTGTGGGCTCCATCCCCAGTGTGGGGTGTGCAGGAGGCAGCCGATCAATGATTCTCTCATCATTGATGTTTCTCTCTCTCTCTCTCTCCCTTCCTTTCTGAAATCAATAAAAGTATGTTTTTAAGAAGTGAATGGTCCCTGCTTGCCGCGCAGAAATCACCCTAACAGACTGTGCCGGGCGCCGAGGACCCGGAAATGCCTTGCTCACAGGTGCCCGGCAGCCGCCCCGGCGCCAAGGTGAGAGGCGGGCATCTCGCCATCCCGGCCACGGTGTGCTCTGGGGTCCAGCCTCCCCCTCCTCCGTGGAGCTGGAAGTGATCGTGACCCGCCGTCCAACTCACCGGCAGCTTCCTAGCCCGTGCGCTGTGGCGCGGCGCGCTAATGGCGTTCTGGCCTCGCCGGTCGGGTCTCACTTCTAGGTCAGGAGAACAAGGTCCGGCTGAGCGACAGGAGTGAGTGTTGGTGGAAACGCCGAGAGCTGCTTCCCTGGCCTGCTCCCCTGGCCGGCGCCCCTGTCCTGCGTGGCTCCCGATGACTGGGGTCCTGGGGGTGACGGGGCCGCCCCTGACCTGTGGGAGCGGCGTCGACTTGTTTCCTTCTTTCGCCATCCCGTCGACGTCCCCTCGTTCCAACCTGAGAATTGCTCTTCCACCGCGTAGGGGTGAGGGCAGGCGCTGTTAGGGCTCAGCTGCGGCCTCTCTCGGGGCCGACTCTGCAACAGGAACACTTCTGCCTGGTCAGCGAGCCCGGGATCGCCCCGCCCCCCGCAGGGTCACCCCACCATCCGCATCATCTCCGGCAGCTTTTTCCCCGCAAAGCGGCCTTGCTGTGATGAGTGAAAGCTGGGGTGCTGGGTGAGTCAGAGGCAGGCAAACGTCCCCGTCTCCGACGAGGCTCAGGCGAGAAGCCTTGGTCTGCACAGGAGAAAACCCTGCCGCGCCGAGCGGTTCCCACAGAGGTGCCGCGCATCTCGCAGAGCATCAGAGCCCTGGAGAGATGACAGTGTGTGTGACCAGCAGCCCTTTCCCCGGGCCCCACTCCTTACAAGGCCTGGCCTGTCCCCTCCTTCCCTCCCTTCCCCCTTCCTTCCTCCTTTCCTTCCCCTCAGTCTGACTTCCTTTCTTCCCCAGAAGTGGGAGTCTCGTCCTGTCCAATCTGGAGCCGGACACCAGGGTTCCTTCCTTTAAAGCCATTCGTCGGCCCAGGCGACCGTCCCTCGTCCTGCTGGCATTGCCCTGCCCCTGGGATGGACCACACCGTCCCACCGTCACTTCCCGGGGACCCTCTCCTTTGTGGGAGAGCGTCCGCGCCCGTGTCACACAGCGCGGGCCGTGGTCCCCCTCAGCCTGGAGGAGCGTCTGTCCGTCCAGCGTCTGTTGCTCTCGACACCGTGTCCGCTGTCCCAGGGACCCGCGTGGCTCTTTTCCTCAGTCCTCACTCGAGGGAATTCTTCCATTGATTTTTCAGAGGGCGTGGAAGGCAGGGAAAGAGAGAGAAACATCGATGTGAGAGAGACACAGCAATCGGTTGCCTCCTATATGTGCCCGCCCAGGGCCAGGGATCGAGCCTGCAACCCAGGTACATGCCCTGGACCGGAATCGAACCCGGGACCCTTCCGCCTGAGGGCCGGCGCTCTATCCACTGAGCCGCACCAGCCACGGCTTGGCTCTTTCTGTTTGTGGGTGGATTTGCCTGTCTCTGGCTGCCGGGAGGCTGCACTGCTTTTCTCTTGCAGGTGGGCAGTAGTGACGGTATGTTTGTTCCAATAAACGAACATGCTTCTCAGAGACGTTATTGATTAGCAGGGTAGAGACTTTTCCTCGGCAGCATCTTTTATGGAGAGGAAGGTGGGATACGACTGTGCTTCAAAGCAAAAACCGACTATTTTAAAGGCATTGCCTTCTTCGATGCCCAGCACTCCTGCCCCCCGCCAGGCCCCCCTGCATTCAGACTCCCCGCAGCCTCTGAGGGAGGTCAGACGCGAGAGGAGGGCTGGCTGGGGAGGCCAAGGGCTCTCTGGGTCAACCCCGGGCCGTAAAATCTCGTTACTGGAAAAGCGCCTTGCGACCAAGGATCGGTTTCCCCAGGTGGAGGGCGGCCATGGTGCAGGGTGAAGGCACTCACCCAACGCATCCAAAATTGGCTCCGTTCACCAAGTGGCCTCCTGAGGGGGCAGGCAGCGCCGAAACGCCAGCAGCTGTACAACAAGCCTCCGAGGTTGTCCTCAACTGTGTCCCCTTTCTCTGGCAGCAATAACTCCTGTTTACATTGTCAGGCGCCTTTCCCGCCAGCGCGGCACACCATCCACGCCATCCCGGCAGGTCAGATGCTTAACCCTCTGCCGGTTACAATGCAGACGGGCCTTTTGTTTTCCTGAAGGCGGAGCCCGGCCTTGGGGCCCCGGTGAATGGGGCCTGGGGCGAGCTCCCCGCTCAGAAGTCACTGATTGTCCAGCGCCACAAAGAGAGCGTATGTTTTGTTTCCATCCGACAGTTGCCCGGCCTTTGCCTGTGCATCCAACCACGAGACAGTCTGCCCATTGACCAGCAGGCAGGAGTTTGGCGGACCATTCGGTTCCTCTGACCTGTGTGACTTTTTACTGACCCGGCCAAATTGCTGAGAAGTTTTCCCTTTCTGCAGTCAGTGTTTAACGGGCTCCATGCCTCAGAAGTGATCCCACTCCCCTTTCTTTTTAACACTTTGCATCCCTGTCCATCGCAGCGCCTGCTACTGTAGCGAACCACGGAATCACAAATGTTACACGGTTCTTAGGGACTGATAAAAACATTTTTTTTAAGGTATGTTTTTATTGATTTCAGAGAGGAAGGGAGACGGGGAGAGAGAAACATCAGTGATGAGAGAGAATCATGGATGGGCTGCCTCCTGCACGCCCCACACTGGGGATGGAGCCTGCAACCCCGGGCACGTGCCCTTGACCAGAATCGAACCCGGGACCCTTCCGTCTTTCAGCCAACGCTGTATCCACACCAGCTAGCCTGGGACCGATCGTACTGTATGAAATACACACAGAGCGCCGCCCCCTAACCCCGGGATCGCCTGTGAAGGTGAGCAGGCCGTTGCCCCAGGTCACGGGCCCCCGTGTGTTTATTTGTGGGGGCAGAGATCAGGACAGTACCTCGATGTCTCTATCTGTTTCTCAGGCAGGAGCTGTTTCTCCTGCGGCCCCTTTAAGAGTGAAGGCCCACCAAAGGGGCCAGTTGAGCAAACGTCAAACCGAAGCCTCCTAGGCAAAGGCTCCTCCTGGAAGGAAGCAAAAGTGCCGCCGCAGGTGGTGGGCTGGGCCCACTTTTCTCATCCTGTCAAGGCGCCCTTTGTCTCTACCCCGACGTGAGCGTGTCCCCGCTCCGTCTCACGGAGACGGTTTCGGCACGAGAGGGCCGTGCCCTTCCCGCTTTCCTCCCGCGGCTTCGTCTGGGGGATGGAGCGTCTTCCCTCTAAGAGGCGACTCTCTCCGGAAGACGAGCCACCCCTGGCTGCTCATCACAGCACCAGGCTCTCTGGCCAGGCCAGTGGGTGAGGCATCTGTCCGCGCCCCGCAGTCCTGCAGGCTTCAGGTTGTCTTTGGGGATCTCAAAGCAACTGTGCGGTGACCGCATTACGTTTTTATTTTATTTAAAACATATACTTTCATTGATTTCAGAGAGGGAGGGAGAGGGAGAGAGAAACATCAACGATGAGAGAGAATCGTGGACCGGCTGCCTCCTGCACGCTCCGTATTGGGGATGGAGCCCGCAACCCCCGGCCTGTGCCCTGACCGGGTATCGAACCTTGACCTCCTGGGTCCTAGGTCAGTGCTCAACCACTGAGCCATGTGGCCAGGCTGAGTTACCTCCTTAAAGCTAAGGGTAATCTCCGCACAGTCCGGGCCTGTTTACCTCAAGGTGTTTCGTTGGAGGGAGGAGAACTTTTTAAAGGGAGTAATGGTTGAAGTTGGAATCATTGTCGTCCTCCCCTAAAAATGAATGAGCTGAGTTCATGGTCATTGAAGTAAGTGCTGTAAGTAGCTTCGCTATGCAGGGAGGGGGACGAGGTGCAGAGAGGGTGAGTGCCTTGTCTGGGCCAGCTCAGCCCCTGAGGCAGTCAGATTCCACAGCCGTTCTTCCTTCCTTCCTGCTGAAATGCACAGGGACAGGAGAGACCTCCTGACTCACCCACCATCGTTTTTCCTTCACAGCCGCCAGGACTTGCGAAAGCTGCCCCATCGGCTGGGCTTAAATTTGAGTTCTAACCATCTATCACCCAGCGAAGACACGGTGACTTTATTTAAAGTGTAGAATGGTGTGTCCATATACTTTCCCTTTCATCATAATGGTGGTGATGGCAATGGAGATTATGATGGTGACGGTGGTGATGGTGATGGTGATGGTGGTGATAGTGATGGTGATGGTGGTGGTGATGGTGGTGATAGTGATGGTGGTGGTGATGGTGGTGATAGTGATGGTGATGGTGGTGGTGATGGTGGTGGTGATGGTGATGGTGGTGGTGATGATGGTAGTTATGATGATGGTGACAGTAATAGTGATGGTGGTGGTGGTAATGGATATTATAATGATAACGGTGATGATTGTGATGGTGATGGTGATAATGGTGATGGTAGTTGTGGTGATGGTGATAGTGGTGAGGTGATTGTGATGATGATGATGGTGATAATGATAGGCAGCTCCCATTGAGTGCTTACTACATGCCAGGTGCTGTCACATGCATTATATCACTGACTCCTAAAAGGTAAGTCTGTGAGATAAATCATCGTTTATATTTTGCAGAGTAAAATCTTCAAGCTTTACATAGCCAGTCCCCTCCTGCTCCACACACTCCTGTCTGCTGAGTGTCCCACAAGCATTTCCTGCTCCTCGCGTGGCTTTGGGGCGTTATTTCCTCTCTCTGTGCCTCACTTTCCTCCTCTTTGAAACAGAGGTGCCTCACATATGGTAATGGCTGCGTGAAGTGAGATAAAGTTGATACACATGCTTTATTGCAATGCCTGGCACATAAGCCCTCACTCAGCGTCTCTCTTGCTGTTCTTGCCGCCGTGGGGGGACTCGTGGTCTTGGTGCGGTGGCACAGAAGGGTCTTGGGGGTGCATTCTGCTCCCCACCCCCCCAGCAGTTAAATTTCCATGAGGGCTTTGGTTTGGATGTTCCTGAAAGGGGGTGGTGGAGAGCAGGTATCTATAAAGGAGTGAATGATAACGAAGAGCCCTTTCTGCTCTGGTTCCTGCGTAGAAAACATATGCACAGTGACGCAGGCAGCAGTCGGGTTCAGGGCACACTGTAGGGCTGCAGACCAAGCTCCCCCTCCCCCCGCATCCACAGCGTCTCCAAACATCCTCACTTGTCTCCCTCCTAAGGGACGGAGCTGTCAGCCGGATTCTCCTGCCAGTGTGGTTGTCTTTTCCCTGTCCTCTTTCAAAGGCCTCCCCCGCACCCCCAGTGTTTTACACTTCCTATAATCCCGTGTGCACGGCAGACCACGCCAGCCTTTGTGGGACCGGCGTGGGGGTGGGGCGGCGCTCTGACGGAGATAATGGGTGACTTTCCCCGTGCCTCCGGATCAGCAGGAGCTAGGCCCCTGTTAGGACACACATCGTCTCTGGCTCGCCATCCTTCACCTTCAGTGAACAGGCCAGCGGATAGGTCAGGGCCCTGAGGCCCTTCGAAGTGGCGGCCGGGAGCCGGGGCCTGGACATGTTGTGGTGGGTTTGCGGGAGTTCTTATCCTCATTTGTAGGGTGAATAGTTTTGGATGAACAGACACAGATCCCTCAAGGCCCAGCAGAAGGAACTGGAGGGAAGTCGCTGTCATTCTCCTCTTATTCGTGATGCGCAATCTAGACGTAGGTCTGGACTCAGTTCTCCACCTAGGTAGCATTGCTCTGTGCGCGTCTGTTGGTGAACCTTAATTTTCTTTATTGAAGGTTTTGTAGCTGTAGTAGGTTTATTTCCACGCACGAGGCTTTAGGCAGACCCTTTTCCATGCGTTCCTTTGTAACCACGTGATGCGTGCGGTAGAAATGTATTCTTTATGACGCTTTTCCGTACAGTCCACTAGAGCTTCCAGTGCTGTGAACAGCCAGCTAGGAACACACAGAATTCTCACCCCAGTGGTTCCGCCACCGATGCACTTTGCTCTTGGCTGTTTCACATTCCCGGTCTGTTTTCCCATCTGCAAAATGGGAATTCCACCGTCGTCCTGCCTCATAGGGCGTACCCGAATGAATAAAACAAGGCGAGTGTCCACACGATGACGGTCCGCGAAAACACTCGGCCGTCTCTGGAGAAGCCTTGCGTTGTGTCTTCGTTGCCCATTATCGAGTCAACTTCAATGCTTTTGTTTCTTTTTTCTCCTAAGCCTCGCGCGCTCCGTCGGATGATATTGTTAATTAGCTGCCTGGCTTATCCTGGAGAGCACCCGCGCGAGCATTCGGAGGAGGGAGGGAGGGAGGCAGGGAGTTGCCCGTGGGCTCCGCGCGCTAAATGGGCCTTGAGCTCGTTTCAGCAATTGAGGCAATTACGCCCCGCTAATGAATAGGCAGTCAGGCGGAATTTCCCGCGCACACTGTCTGCTGGGCCGAGGATAATTCAGCACCTGAAAACGCTCAGACATAAAACATTGCATAAATATTTTCTAACGAGAGGCGCCAACAGAGTCATCTCCGCCAACGCGTGTCAGCGCCGACAAAGGCACGCACTGTGCTGGTGCACGGGCAGGCTTCAGTGCTGTCGCCTGGAGATCCGGGGAAGGAAACGCTTGCTGGAAATGGGTACCTATTCCCGTCAGGCTGAAATGAGTCGGCAGAGATTGTCCTCATGGATGACGCGAAAAGACTGCAAATCAGGCCAGATGCACCCCGACGCGGGCCCCGCACTGCCGGCCCAGAGTGGAGCGTCACCCACAGCCCACAGTAGGACCACTGGAATAATCAGTGGCTATTCTTTCCCGCATGGAATGGATTCATTTCACAGACTGATGGGGGGGAGGGAGGTGATGGTCATGCAAGTGTGTGTACAGGTTTTGTTTTTCCTCCCCTTGTTTTTCTTTTTATTTAAAATACATTTTTATTGATTTCAGGGAGGAAGGGAGAGGGAGCGAGAGATAGAAACATTAATGATTGAGAGAGGATCATGGATCGGCTGCCTCCTGCATGCCCCACGCTGGGGATGGAGCCCGCAACCCGGGCCTGTGTCCTGACCGGAAGCGAACCGTGACCCTTTGGTTGACACTCAACCACTGAGCCACACCGGCCGGGCTCCACCCTTGTTTTTAAACAAAGCTGATGCTCCCGAAGCTAGAATGATGTCCCTGCTGTGCCTTCCACCTCTCTATGAGTCAGCGTTAGCACATGGACCGCGCACGTACTAGTGGCGAAGAGGAGGCGGTTGAAGCAAGCGAATCTATTCGGCTCCTTGGAAACCGGAGGGGGGTGAGGGGGTGGGGGTGGGGACACAAGAAGAACAATGATTTCGCAAACTCCATAAAGGTCAGAAAGAAAGGCTCTCAGTAAGCAGGCCGAGCCTAGAAATCAAATCCCATTTCCTATCATAAGAAGCCCGTTGTTTGAGCCGCGGTCGTTAACGTACTGGACGTGAAAGATTTAAGACTCGTCGGAAAGCCGGGCTTCTGTTTTATTAGGCTGCTCTTGAAAAGCCCGCAGCAGAGCCGGGACTAGGTGCTTGGAGATTTCTTAATGGGCTGTCAGGGGCAAGACACCAGGGCCGGGCTACCCCGGCCCCTTCCTGTACCTGGGAGCCACGGGGCCGGGCAGGCCCGGGCAGGAGCACGAGGTCCTTGGTGCTTTCTCGGCTCCATATGGCCAGCCGTGTCTTTGGCAATTAATCACGGACAGAATCAGTGGATGCGTTCTGAGGCGCTGAAGTCAACATTTAGCTGTACCTGTGCCAGGGGGCAGCGGGGTTGCACGCGTGGAAGAGCGGGCGAGGGGTGAGGGGTGCCGGCGCCGGGGCCAGCAGCTGGCGTCCGTAAACGACACTTCTTCCCTCTTCACCTTTTCCTCCCCCGCTTTCATTTTCCCCCTTTCCTTCTTTTTTCTCCTTTCCCCCTCTCTTTCATTCCTTTCTTCTCTTCTTTCCTTTTTTCTTGGGTACTTTCTTTCTCTTTCTCCTTCCTTCCCTCCCTCCCTCCTTCTTTCTCCCCTCCCTCCCTCCCTTTTCCTTGACAAACCCATGGGCTGTTTGGAGCAGCAGCTCAGGGGCTGCTCCCACTCGCTGCCCCAGCGTCCAGGCTAAGCGTCTGCATCAGGCCACCCGGCCGCCCGGGAGCTCACTCAGGCCCAGGCAGGCTGCTGGGCTCCGCAGCTTCAGGAAGCACAGGAGGCGCGGTGATCCCCGTGCTGGGAGGAGAGAGGGGAGGCGCCCTGGAAGTGCTGGGGAGAAAGTAGCTGTTCCATGTCATAGCGGTTGCCATTCAGCATTCCAAAACCAGGGCCGATGTTTCCCACGATCCCCCCAAGCTTCTACCCGTAAGACTGCTGACAGCAGTAATAGTAGCGTTTGTCGAGACTGTGTATGGGCCGAGCATTGTGGGCCATCGCGTGTCATCATCCCCACGCGCTTCGGGTGCTGCGGCATAGACCCCTTGACCGATGAGGAGGCTGATCAGACGCGTTTCCCCCTGAATCCCTTCCCCACAGACATTCTCGACTGTTCTCGGCGCCCTCCGCGCCAGTGTGCAACGGCGAGACGCTGAGCCACGTCTCCCTGATGCGTGCTTGTGAGGCGTCGTTGGGTACTGCAGCCGAGGCTTTCATTTATGTGGCGCAGATCTTGGCTTTAGGTGGGAAGGAAGGCTGCTCCTCGGCAGCCTCTCGGACTTCTTCTGCCTTTGCACCTTTCCAGCCGGTCCAGCTTATCTCTCCATTCCGGGGGGGCCCCCAGGAGCTGCAGGGCAGGGAGGGCAGGGGAGGGCAGGCAGGCCGACAGCAGCCTTAAGTGGCCCCGGGGCCAGGCCCCCAGCGGTGACTCCTGTTATCTCTGAGCCCAGGTCATCCAGGATGTGTTTTCTCAGATCCAGGAAACAGGGGAAAGAAAGTTTTCACATTGTATAAACACCAGCACCCCCAAAAGCCTCCCTCTAGGGCGAGGGAGATAAAGGAGGCAAGAAGGCAGCCAGGAATGTTTATTTGTTCTGCAGGGCTGAGGACCCAGGCATGCGGGAGACCCTCAGCGGGGCCGGCAGGTTCAGACAGCGAGAGGGCGTCATTCAGCGCTGTGCTCCGGGCCCCACAGAAGAGCCGCCTGGAACTGACAGTCAATGGAGGACCCCATCAACCTTTCTTTGATGGGACAGGGCCTCTCTGTGGGTTCTGTGCCTTTCCCCTTCTTCATTCCCCCCTGCCCCCTCCTCCTCCTCCTCCTCCTCAAAAAAAAAAAAAAAAAAGGCAGGGAGAAAGGGGGAAAAAAGTTCTGGACTTTTGAAGAGTGGAGTCCTGGCTGCTGTCTGACAGCCCCTGGCAACGTTGACGGGAGGAAATAGCTTTCCCAGCCGATAACATCTTAAGCCAAGTTCCTTCACAGGTTGAACCTTTCGCCCTCATTATCAGCGGTTGCATATCTCTGTCATTTGTGTGCGCAGAGGGAAACGCAGCCCTCCCCGAGGCAGATAGTGTGTGAAGAGTGTGAGGGTCGGCATTCTGCCCATAACGACAGCATTGCTTTCCTGGGGGGTTAGGAGGGGCGGGGGGGAGGCGGCCAGGGGACGCAGTCTGGCATCCTGGTGTTTATGTGCCTCTTGGAATTGGGAAACCAGCAGCGGAGTTTTCTTTCGGGCTCTTTTGTGGTCATGAACTAAGCGGAGGGAGGACCAGCCGCGTTTCTGGGACGCCTCCCACGTCGCCTTAGACAAAGTCCTCTGATGTGTAAGAGGGATGGAGAGAGCTGAGTTTTGGAGTTAAAGGTCGATTGGAAAGTGTGACACCCCTTTCCCCCCCCCCCTCCGCCCCAAAGTAACCCACAGAATGAAAGACACAGAGAAGGATTGGTAAGGAGTCCATGCTGTCATTCCTCTAAGGCCATTGGAGGGGGCTTACCCACAGAGAACAGCGGAAGAGAGGAGAGGAGAAGAGGTGGCTCTGGGCTAACCTAACAGCGGAGGGTCCGGTCCGAGAGGGAGTGACCCACAGGATACCAAGGACAGGACAAGAGTGGGTGATGGCCCGAGAGGGAGAGGCGTTTCCTAATGGAGAAACAGCAGGTAAAATCGGGGGTGACTCTAAAAATGAAACCCAGCCCTAACCGGTTTGGCTCAGTAGATAGAGTGTTGGCCTGCGGACTGAAAGGTCCTGGGTTCGATTCCGGTCAAGGGCATGTACTTGGTTGCGGGCACATCCCCAGTAGGAGGTGTGCAGGAGGCAGCTGATCGATGTTCCTCTCTCATCGATGTTTCTAACTCTCTATCCCTCTCCCTTCCTCTCTGTAAAAAAATCAATAAAATATATTAAAAAATAAAAAATAAAAATGAAACCCACCCTCAGAGGACATGGGTTTACCAGCGCTAGGCTTTACAGAGGGGCCTGCCGCTGGCTCCTGGGAGGGCTCCTCATGGCTGTGTGTGTTCAGTCGTGGCCTGATTTCCTTTTTTCTTTTTTTAAAAATTAAATCTTTATTGTTGAAAGCATTGCATATGTCCCCCCCCCCCCAACCCTTCTAGCCTACCCTTACCCCCATCTCATGGCCCCCCCCCCCATTGTCTGTGTCTGTGGGTGATGCATAGATGCATGCAAGTCCTTTGGTTGATTTCTCCCCACTCACCCACCCTCTCCCACCTTCCCTCTGGGATTCCATAGTCTGTTCCATGCTTTTATGTCTCTGGATCTATTTTGTCCATCGGTTTATTTGACTCATCAGATTCCCCCTATGAGTGAGATCATGGCGATGCTTGTCTTTCTCTGACTGGCTTATTTTGCTTGGCATAAT
>PVJC01014435.1:0-30796 GCA_004026665.1 Murina feae
CAAGTGGACATCCCCTGAGGGCTCCCAGCCTGCCAGAAGGATGTCTGACTGCCAGCTTAGGCCTGATTGCCCGGGCAGCAGGCCTAAGCCAGTAGGTGGACATCCCTCGAGGGGTCCCAGACTGCGAGAGGGCACAGGCCAGGCAGGGGGACACCCCTCCCCCCCAAGTGCACAAATTTTTGTGCACCGGGCCCCTAGTGTCTAATAAGACAGGTAAAGGGTTGATATATACACAAAAAGGACGGCATTCTCAGTAGAAACATGGACAAAAAAAGTGAGCAGGAAATGTACAAAATAGGAAACCTAAGGGTTAATGACAAGAAGTTCAAAATATTAGGTAGTCAAATAGATTAAAATGAAAATCATAAAGAAATATATCTTTTAGGCTGGCAAAAATTAGAAGATGGACGGCACCAAGTGTAGGCAGGACTGTGGGGACATGGGGAGCCTTCTGCATGGCTAGTGGAAGCAGAGGCTGTGAAGACTAGACAAGACTCTACTACCATGTGGTCCAATCAAGTCTACACACACCTCCTAAGGTAGCAGCTCGGCTCTAGGGCATAGATCTCAAAGAACTTTTACATATGTCCATAAAGGACATGTATGAATATGCTAAGGGCAGTGCAATTTGTGGCGACAAGGAGTTGGAGAAAACCTGGGTGAGCTTCCCAAAGACCTGGTCATCAGGATCCTGTGAATCCCTTTGTTGAACAGAGAGCACGAACCTCTAGAATATATGAATGCGAGGGGCTTCAGCAATCATGTCCAATCTCCTTGATTTACAGATGAGGATCCCAAAACCCAAAGAGTGGCTGAAGATTCCACAGGTAGGTGGTGGCAAAAATGCCACAAAGATTCCTATCTTTGATTTTGGATTGCACTTGAGTCCTCCCCCTTTACTCCCCCGCATGCACTTCACCTTCTTCTTATTTGAGGTTTAACCTGTTGTCACAGGGAGCCTTCTACTTTTCTGCTTAGCAACCCAGGGATGTTGGCTGGGGAGAGGTGGCTGGGCTCCTGCTGCAGGGCTTAGTCAGAGAGGGGTTCCACTTGGTAAGAGAGCTATCCATCCCCAATGCTAATTAAGTACACTGACCTCTTTTCTCAACTCAGGGGGAACTGTGGGAGTGGACTACATTCTGGGTTAGCTTTAGGGGAGGTAGGTGAGGTCTAATTTGTGACAAGGCTTGTGCCATTAGGTTTTCATCTCACCACTGCAGATATTTCTTTGGATTGAGACACTGCACAGAAGGCCCCAGTTGAAATGCAAATATGGCTGTTCTTTTCTCTCAGCAGATTTAGGCAGGTCCTTATTGGATGGAGCACAGGGTTTGGGAACTCAGAGACCTGGTTTTGAACCCCCGCCTTTTTGTGTGTTGGCTGTTTGATTTTAGAAAAGTTATTTGGCCCTTTCAGGCTCAATTTTCTCATCCATAAAATGGGGACAAATATCTGTTTCATAGGGTAGTTTAAATAGATGAAAACATCTTGACACAGGGCCTGGCATCTTGAAAATAATACTAATAAATGGTAGCCATTTTCCAAATATACTTACTTTATATCCTGGCCTAGTCATCACCTTCCTCCAGGAATCCTGCTCCTCACCTATCTCAGATTTACTTCTGAGAATAGGTAGAGGACAGAGAATTTTTAGGGCCACAAAACTGCTCCATATGAACTCTAAGGGTGGATACATGTCACTGTACATTTGTCCAAACCCATTAAATGTACAACAGTAAGAGTGAACCCTAATGGAAAGTATGGGTGTTGGGGGACAGTGATGTGTCAATGTAGGCTCATCAACTGTCACAAATGAACACCTCCAGTGAGGGATGTTGGTAATGGGGGAGGCTGTACACACGTGGCTGCAGTGGGTATATGGGAAGTCTCTGTACCTTCTTGACAATTTGGGTGTGAACCTAAAGTTGCTCCTAAAAATAAAGCCTATTAAGAGAACCTCACTTATTTAAACTAAAAAAGCAATACAATACATACTGAATTTTAAAAGATTACGCATTGCAAAAACACTTTAGAGTATAGAGTTCAAGTAGAGGGGACAAGAGTTAATAGTTTTGTTTTTATCCTCTTAGGATATTTTTTAAAACGGAGTCATACACATACTTTTCCCCAAATTGCTTTCCTTGCTTCGAATATATATAAGACATTTTCCCAAGTCAGGGCATAATGGTGCTACATCACTCCTACACTCCTTACCTCCTGTTGAATTACATCCTACTGTCTGGATACATAGTAGTTTACCTAACCCTTTCCTAATGCTAGCCAAATAGGCGATTTCCAGTTTTTAGCTGTTACAAACTGCAGTCATGAAAAGCCTCTTGCATTTTGATTTCTGCACGTTTGAGTGTTTCTGTAGAATGAATTCCTATCAGAGGAATCACCGGGCCAGTTCCACATTTAGGCAAAAGCACTGCCAGCCAGCAGACTGCCTTCAGAACTGGTGGGTGGCAGCAGTTTACTTTCGCATCGGCTGTGTATGAGTACCAGGGAAGGGCCTGCCACCCTAGTCACCTCTGCATTAACACAACCAAATGATTATTATATTTGTAAATCACTGTGGTGGAAACCTGATTCCAGGAAGCCTGTGTATGAGACCTCTGTTTGGTGACTTGATGTGTCATTTTGGGTAAGCTGCTTTCCCTTCCCAGGCCTCAGTTTTCTTCATTTGGGTGAGTGGTTTGATCTGGGTCCTCTCTGCCCTTAGAATTCAGCCTGTGAAGTCTGAGATGGAGGCCGGGTCCATCCCTGCAGGAGTGTGTCAGTTTCTCTAGACTCACCACACGGGGGAGTCTAGGTCAGGGGCTGGACCAGCTGGTGCCTGGGATTCCTTGCACATTCCACCCCTTTCCTCCTCCCTCTCCCCCTAGCAGCATAGTAGTTACTGGGAATAGGGGCCTTGCTTGCCACACTGGCCCACTCTGGTGGGAGCCAAAAAACCCAGTTAATTAAGGAAGGTACAGAGCCTCTTTGGCATAAAAGAGGATGGGTGGCAGGGATCTTTTCCCCTGGGCATCCAAACAGACCTTGGGGGCCCCACAGTGTGGCCAGGAGAGGGAAGTAAATATCAACAGGAACTGAGGGTTCCTGGAAGCCTGCTCTCTGCTGGAAGTCAGAGCTGTGCTGGGCTCTGCGACAGGGCCACAAACTCACTGTGCATGTCCCTGAGCCGGCTCCACTTCTCTTGCTTAGGACATGGTCCAGTGCTCCCTGCCCTGTGTCGCAGAATCATGGCCTGTCAGGGCTGGGGAACCTCCCTTCACGGAGCTCCGTGAGGACAGGTGACTTGCTCAAGGGCATTCAGCTGGTAAATGGCAGAATGACCATCAGAACCTGCCTAAGTTGCTCATTTGGTTCCACAAACACTTACTGGAGCATTGGGGCTAGTGGTTAAGGTTCTGTTCAGAGGTCACAGGTAGGCAGATCTGGCTTCCCAGTTGTGTGGCTTTAGAGAAGCTACATGAGCTGGTGGGCTCTGTTTCCTGGAAAACAGGGAGGGCGATAGTTCTTCTGTGCATGGATAAGATGAGCTTATTAGCATGGCATGTTGGGAGCACTCAACTGCAGCTATTCTGACTGCTGCAAACACAACTACTATTATTACTGCCAACACTGCCGTCCCTGCCAGTATTACTGCTACAAAGATGAGGAAGGAGGCAAAGAGGTTGAGATCTGTGCTGACCACGTATTGGGACTCTTACTTCACTGCTCTTTATTTAAAAAAAAATTTTTTTTTTATTGATTTCAGAGAGGAAGGGAGAGGGAGAGACAGAAACATCAATGATGAGAGAGAATCTTGGGTCAGCTGCTTCCTGCATGTCCCCTACTGTGAATAGAGCCCACAACCCGGGCATGTGCCCTAACCAAAAATGGAACTGTGACCTTCTGGTTCACAGGTCAACATTCAGCCACTGACCCACAGCAGCTAAGGATGGGCCCCATCCAGGTGTTTCTTGAACCTGCTGAAATTGTATGTGACTTTCAGCCATTTTTCTGGGGAGAATCCACAGCTGTCACCATGGGCTTGAAGGAGTCAGCAACCCTCAAATGGTTAGGCCTCACTTATCTCAAGTCTATGGTTTCCAAGCATCAGTCACTCTTCCCCTGGACCACCTGTTTTTACTGCCTTTTTTTAAAAGTCAGCTCACTTTTTTAAAAAAACTTAATCCTCACCCAAGGATATATTTTTTTCCATTGATTTTTAGAGAGTGTGGAAGGGACAGGGGGAGGAAGAGGGACAGAGAAATATCTATCATCTCGCTCTATCTATCTAGAGGGTAAGAGAGAAGGAGCCTCCCCCCCCCCCCACACACACGCACACACATGCACACACACGCACACACACAGATTGGTTAGCTTTCGCATATGCCCAGACTGGAGCCAGGGATTGAACCTGCAATCCTTCAGTCTTCGGGCTGACACTCTAACCACTGAGCAAAACTGGCCAGGGCTGAGTAAACTTACTCTTGGTATATAAATTTAAAAAATATTTAAGGAAGCTTTTATCACTGTTTAAAAACTTGTACTGTTTGCTATAAAGAGAATGTCATGGTAGAGAATAATAAGATCACTCCACACAGTGGTGGGTCTAAAGTCTGCTCTTTTTCAGAGATCAGCTAAGGTTGGAGGGTGTTAAAGACTTGCTGCCCTAAATTGAGAGGAATTCCTCTTTGAGGAGCCTGAAGGATTGAAAGAGAAGTGAACTTGGAATACTGTTCTCACTGGATAACCCAGTACCTGGCACATAGTAGGGGGGCTAAATAAATATTTGCTCAACGACTGACTGACTGAATATGTAATTCACAGATTCTTGTGCCACATCTAGCTGTCATTTCAAGTTATTCTGCATTCACTCAACTCGGTACTGAACCAGGCCCAGTTCTGGGAAACCACTTGCCAGAGGCAGCCATGGCTCCATTCTGATGCCTCCCCTAGCTTCTTACTGAAGCTTTTAAAACAGATCAAATGAAACAACACTTCTGAAAGGGCTTGGAGAGGTTGGAAGTTGGACACCTGGATGGGAGGAGGAGGTGGAGTTTGAGGGGAATGGATAAAGCTGAAAGCAGATGGTGTACTTGGGCATAGCCTGTTTAAGGCGATTTAGAGGGACTGTGAAGTTCAAGGATCAAAAGCTAAGGCTGAGCAGGATTGGCACAGGGAGATGCATTTCTTGGCTGGCTGTGTTCCCAGCAAGTCATCCTTAAGGTGCCATTCATCAAATCTGAACAGGGGACACAAGGTCTCTGTGAACCTCCACTCTTCAAAACCATGGGACATGTTTGTGGAATAGTAGCTACCATTTAACAAGCTTATGCTATGCCAGCCACTGGGCTATATGCTTAATAACCATCATTTTCCAGTTACTCCTTCGTCACTGTTCCCAAGGCAGCCTGGCATGACAGTGCCTTGCTCTAGGGGGTGCCATGCTACAATGTAGTCTCCTCACTGTAGTCTACTACAGTACTCCTTGGTGACTGTGTCCAACCTGCCTAAGTCTGCTGGAGGCCATCACTATTACACTGGGGGGTGGGGGTGGGGGAGGTGTGCGGTGTGGTGGTGGTAGGGGGCGGCAGGGGTATGGGGAGGAGAATGGAAGGTACCCTGCTCAAGGTTGCAGAGCTAGTTAGTGGGTGATAGAGTTGGAATTTGTTAGCATGAGCAGCCTCTTAATCACTACCGATACAGCTCATGGGAAAGCACAGTTTGTATGCTGATATGTATAAATGCTGGAAGGACATACAAGGAAGGAAGCCAACAATTTTATCCTTGGGTGCTGAAAGTATGGGGTAATTTTCCTCCTCTGTGGTTTTCAGTGTTTTTTCTAAATTTTCTCCATAAACATGAATTACTTTTTTAATTGGTAAAAATCCAATGAATATTATTTAAAAAACAGCCCTGGCCAGTGCGGCTCAGTTGATTGGGCATCATCCGTGCACCAAAAGGTTGCCGGTTTGATTCCTGGTCACAGCATGTGACTGGTTGTGGGCTGGATCCCCAGTAGGGGGGACATGCAGAAGGCAGCTGATGGATGTTTCTCTTTCCCTCTCCCCTTTTCTCTCTCTAAAATTAATAGCAATATTTTAAAAAACAACAACACCCAAAACAAAAGATACTTAAAAAAAAAAAGATACCATGTTTATTGGGGTGCCTGTCATGTGTTAGCCAACTTTATGTTCTATTTCATGTAATTCTCATAACACCTCTATGAGCAAAGTGGATTATCCCTACTGCTAAGAATGAGGACGAATCAGAGGCATAGCTGGAAGGCCACACTGCCCAGGGTTCTATGCAGGTAAGAGAGGGTTTGAAATGAGATCTTTGTTGTTAAGCTCAGCAGCCTCCCCTGTTCTGACTGTGCCTGTGAACCCCTTACTGTGGGGCAGAAAGGGGGCCCTTCTAATTCTTCATGTGTACCTACATCCATAGGCCTTTATTAAACACTGGGTGAAGGAATGACCAATGGGAGGGCTTGGAGACTGTAGTGAGGCATGAGGACTTAATGCATCATTTATCTGGCCCACACAGGGTTGGGTGGTTTGTAACATCCCTCTGCACTCTGACATTCTGGGACTCCAGGCTTATAAACTTGATTTGACTTACTTCACAGTCAGCATCAGATAAGCCGATGACTGCAGTGGAGCCAGTGGGTGGTGAAACTGTTTGATCAGCTTGTAAATACAGCAGAACTCCTTTGCAATGTGTGTTTCTCTCTCTTTAAAAAATATGTTATTATTGATTTTTAGAGAGAGAGAGAGAGAGAGAGAGAGAGAGAGAGAGGGAGGAAGGGAGAGGGATATAGAGATGTTGATGTTAAAAGGAAACATCCCACACAGGGGACTGAACCTGCAACCTGGGCATGTGCCCTGATTGGGAATTGAATTGGTGACCTTTTGGTACAATCGACGACACTCAACCGATGACACTCAATCAACTGAGCAACACTAGCCAGAGCCAATGTTTCTCTTAGGAGCACTGGCTATTCCTACAGCCAAGCCAAGCCCCCCAGTTGGGCTCAATAAAAACTCGAAAAAATTTAAAAAAAGAATCAGTTGCTGATTCTTTCAGCACCAGCTTATAAGGGATGGGGTGGGGTGGGGTGAGGGTGGGAGTGGGTTGGGTGGGATGGTTCTTAGGATTTGGAAAATCCCTTCAAGGTTTTTCCGTTTTCACTTGCCACTTAACCCTGGAATGAGGTCATAAAATTGTCCAACAAATACCATATTTTTGGAGCCAACAGATCCAAGTGAAGTTTTACAGGAAATGCTGAGAACAATGAGAATCACCAGCGGCACCATTTACAGTGAACTGGGAACCAGTTACTAGGCACTGTGTCTCCCACCTTTGCTCACACCGGCCTCCCAGCCTCCCTGCTTTATTGTGTCTCGTTGCACGGACGAGGACATAGAGGCTTAAGAGACAAAGTCACATGTCTAGTAAGTGGTAGAGCTGGGACTAAAATCCAGCTCTGAAGTCTGGCTTCATTGTTTATTATGAAGAAAGAAGAAGCTTCTGTTTACTTCCTGAAGCACCAGGTAATTCCCCCCTCAACTGGGAACAATCTCTCTTTTTGCTGAATTGTCACAGCACTTTCTCTCTTTCTGCCTTGAATTACAGTTGCTTAGGGCAGCGCCTCATGTCCCCTGATGAGACTGTGAACTTCTAGGAAAGAGAATTCATGTCTGATTTGTTGCTCTCTCCCAGGACCTTGTACAGAGACTGACACAGGACAGGCATGCAGCCAACTTGTGTTACATGAATAATAGTGGGGGAAAAACCCTGAAATATGTTCCCCCTGGCTACTCAAAGTGAGGTCCCTGCAGCAGCAGCATGGATACCCTTGGGTATTTATTAGAAATGTTGAATCTCTGTGATCCAGTAGCTCAGAATCTGCCTTTTAATAAGATCCCAAAGTGAGAAGCATGGCCTTAGCCCACATTTCAATTTTACTTTCAAAATTGTTTTCCTGGGTATCTTGGGATTCATGGATGAGCAAAGGCTGGGCTGAGAGCCACCTCACCACGGGACCAAGACTCCCTTGCCTCCAACACTCCAGCGGCTCCTAGAGTTTATAGGATAAAGTTCAAACTGCTCAGGCTGGAATTTAAGACCTGCTCAACTTGGCTGCAATGGCCTGATTCTTCAAAACATGAGTTCACTTTCTGGCCCCTTTCCCTTTATTCACGTGTCCACTGGTGTGAGAAGCCCTTTCCTTTCCCCTCCTCCTCTCTACCCTTTCCAGGCCTGGCTCAAATGCCTTCTCATAACCCCAGCCCACGATGCACAGCTTCCTCTGAAGGGTGAAAGGAGGAGGAAGGGATGTGCAGGCCTCAAAGACCTGCCAAAATACAGGTGGCCCGCACACCTTACCTAATTTTACTCTCTCGGTGGGCAGGAGGGAGGGATGGGTTCTGTAATTCTCAATTCCCTGTTTACAGATGTGGAAACTGAGTCTCTGAATGTACAGAACTCATCCAATGTCACATAGCTACTGAATGGTAGAGCTGGGATTCAAACCCAAATATGCCTGGTCCCAAACCTGGGCAGTTTACATAATAAACAATATGTCTAGAAGCCAAGAATTTTGAGTCACTGTACCCCAGTGGTTCTTTACTTAATACTTATTATGCAAATAATTTAGCATCATACAATTTCAGAGTCTCACAAACCTGCTGAGTCCCATGAGGTGCACTGCCACCAGATTAAGGGTCTCTTGCTGTTCTCTCCACAGATTTCTATCATAACAGCTATTGGACTTACTTATTTAAGATTCTATTTCCCTTGTTCACAAGCTCCTTGAGGCTGGGGTTGATCTTACTTGTCTTGGTTTGTCTAGCACTTAATGCAAAGCTTGTCTTATAGTGAAGGTGTGAAGAGATTTATTGAGCACATGACCTCCTCTTCATGTGTTGTGTGCATAGTAGGTGCTGAATAAATGGTTGTGGAGTGACCTCTTACTTGTACTTTTTCCTCCTCTTATTTATTTAAAGTGTGACACAAGCCAATGCCACACCTCCTTCCTGAAAGCTTTCCTGACTGCTCTGGGGCTCTTCTCCTTTATTTCCCATAAAAACAGAGTCCATAGCAGATGGGTTAACATGAAAGGTTATTATTAAGGGATATGATGCTTGACATTTTAGGCAGACAGAGTCAACTCTCCTTAAAGATGGGGACTGGCTTTACTAGTGTGGCTCAGCATCGACCTATGAACCAAGAGGTCACAGTTCAATTCTTGGTCAAGGGACATGCCTGGGATGCGGGCTGGATCCCCAGTGTGGGGCATGAAGGAGGCAGCCAATCAATGATTCTCATCACTGATGTTTCCATCTCTCTCCTCTTCTCCCTTCCTCTTTAAAATCAATAAAAATATAAACTAAAATTGAAGATGGGATCTGTGTCCTATATTTTTTTAGCACAGGGCTGAGCATATGGTCAGTGCCATCAATTACTTGCTGATGGATTGACCCATTCTGTCCTCCAGAAGGGAAGCTGACTCCGGGCTGAGGCCCAGAGTTGAGAGCAGATGGGGTGAAGTGGTGTCTGTAGCACTCAAGGGTCCATCTTTGATGCCAAACGGAGGGTATTCCATGCCTTGACCTCACTGAAAATAGCAATTTCCCTGTAGAACACTTTCGGAAATTGAGCATTGGTGAGGCCTCCATGAAGGAAACTATAACTATAAAGGGGCGTAAAAGAAGATACGCATAAAGGAGAGACATGGCCTGTTTTAGTACAGGAAGTCTCTACTCAAAATGACTTCAGTTTTTCCCAAACTAATTTGGAAATTGAAGACAACCTTATTAAAATTCCAACAGGAGATGGTTTATTATAATTACTTTCTTGGAGGGGGGGAACCTAAATGATCCAGAGTTAAGTATATGAAAGAATATGGAATATGAAAGATTAATCATGAAAAAAACCCCCATCAACGTCAATTAAAATAAATGAGTGGTGGAGGTGGAGGTGGTATTAAGAAGATGGGTCGATCCGCCCTTACAGACAGTAAAATCTGTAGATTCACCTATAAAAGAGAAACATGCAAATTGGTGTCAATCCGCTACACCCACCAGCCAATCGGATGAGTATGCAAATTAACCCAACAAAGATGGCAGTTATTTGCATACACAGACGTGGAGCGGTAAAGTGAAGGCTGAAGGCTGAAGAGGCTTGGCTTCTCCACTGTGGCCAGAGTGAAGGCCTGGGTCCCGGGTGCCAGAGGAAAACTGGTGCCGGCAGCCAGGGGAGGGGAAGGCCTATTGCACAAATCTCTTTGTGCAATGGGTCTCTAGTCTATTATAAAATCACAGTAACTAAAAAAATACTAGAGCAGGAAGTGCAAGAAGAGGCAGCTAGATCGATGAAATGATACAGTTGCTAAAGAGAACCATATATCCATGAGAATGTTATATGCCATTTCAATGTTTGTGGGAAAGAAGAGATTATTCTATCAACACAGTTGGACCAATAGGCTAGCCCAACCATGTCAAACTCGCGGCCTACAGGCCGCATGCCTCATTTACTTGGCCCGTTACCTTTGACATGGTTAGGCTAGTTTCCTAGAAAAAAATAAAGGTGGAGTTCTATTTCATTTCTTATGTCAAAATAAGCCAAGATGAATCCAAGGTTTTAAGCATAAAAATTATTAAAATATTAGAAGGTCTGAGTGAATATTTTTATTATTTTGAAATAGGAAAGACCCTTTTAAGCATGACAGAAGCTTAGGTTCTGTAAAGAGAAGTATTGGTGAGTTTGCCTGGACATTTCTGTAAGTTGCAAACTTCAAAAGCAAAGCTAAAAGAAGAACTGAGAGAAATATTTGTAATTCAAACAACAATAAAAGGAATACTATTTCTAACACACAAAGCTCTGTTTCAAATCAAGAAGAAGAATAACTTAATACAAAACAAAGCAAATACTATGGATAAGCAAAGAAGCACAATGAACAGCCAATGAACGAGTGAAAACACAATAAAATTCTTTCAGAAAATAAATAATGCCAATTAAAAAGTGGCAAAATATTATGGATCTATTAGTTTGGGAGAACTTAAAAAAACTGCTTGAGATGCTAAGAAACTAAAATTGAGAATATCCAGATATTGGAATTAGAAGGCAGCATAAAGGTTTGTTAACTTTACGGGGGGAAAATTCATAACCAAAGTGAAGTGGCGTGGAGGTAGGGTGGTCCTACTTTGGCTTTGGAAAGGCCTGTGTGACACTGAGGAATTGAGAAGGAACTGGCCAGACAGGGAGGGTGCAGGGGCGGGTATTCTAGTCAGAGGATCAGAATGTGCAAAGAGCTCTAAGGGTGAAAGAGCTTTGTATGTTCCTGGGAGGGAGGGAAGTCAAAGTGTCAGGGAGGGAAGTCAAAGTGTCAGGGAGGGAAGTCAAAGTGTCAGGGAGAGTTGGGGAAAATGACAAACTAAAGTGAAATCTAACAAAATTTCCTGTGCTGAATTTGGCAAAGGTGTGGGAAAACAGATTTTCATCCATTCTGGATAGGGGTATACATTTTGGGTAGAAAATCAGTTTTATCTAATAAGATGAAAACGTGCACAGCTTTTGATCTAAGGGCCTTCACACCCGGGAATTTATCCTATAGCAGCACTCTTAAAAGGGAGCAAAGATAAGAACACAAGGAACTGCAGTGAGGCTCCCCCCAAATGGGAAATAGCCTAGATTCCAACATAGGGGATTGTGACATAAACCACGCAGCACTCACACAATGAAACACCACCCATACGTCTATTACAACAGTAAGCTATTCCACATGGGATGATGTCCATGACAGAATTAAGTAAAAAAAGCAAACTTCAGGAGAGAATGACATACTGCTACCTGAAGCAAATTTCAGTATAATCTGATTTTTATAAAGAAACATTGTGTGTTAGTATGTTCATAGAAAAAAAAAATCACTAAGCTGTTCATAGTAGTTATCTCTGAGGGATAGCTTCATGACAAGATTTCCACTTTGTATTTGAAATTCTTTTTTCAATGAACTAGCATTGCTATTGTAATGAGGGAGGGAGGGAGGGAGAGAGAGAAGCTGAGAACTCAGGAAGAAAAGAGCCAGGATAGGCTAGTAGCTGGTCCATCTTTAGGCCCGATCACCACCTTCCGGGCGCCTGTTTCTTCATGTATGAGACAAGGTGGCATTAGCCACTAGGCCTCCCTCCTTCTCAGACTCTAAGCTCTGTATTCATCCCATTATAGAGGTAGAACAGAAATTAGGGAGAAGATACAAATGCACCTGCGGCCAGAGCGCCTTTGAGCCTAGATCTGGAACAAACATCACACATCACTTGATCTTTCCTTCTGAGGCAGCAGATGAACCTGCTGGCTGGCCGAGAGATGCAGTGTCTTTGGATGAAAGGCTCCACGAGGGAGCAGGGACAATTACCGACCTTGGCGAATGAGAAGGTACGACGCCAGGATTGGGCCACGTAGCCCATTAGGCTCTGAGAAATGCCTTGATCCCCTCTCCCAGCAGTGGCCCACAGACTTCCCTGACTCATCCCTCTGTTCTGTCCTTTGGCTGGTGGTAATAAAAAACGGTGCCCTACATCCAAACTGGCTGTCCAGGTTCAGGTTGGCCTGGGACCCCCGGACAGCTCTGTGTCTTCTTTTTACTTACCCAGCCTCATCTGGACATACTCCTACCTGAGGGGGCCATACTGGGGTCATGCCCTCCTTGTCACTTGCAGCTGTCAAAGTTTCTGGACCACAGAGTGAGAGATGCCAGCCGGCTCTCTAGGGTGTCCTGTCTTTTCCCCAGAGCCCTCTTCTGCCTGCCTGAACCCCGAGAGCCAGGCGCGTGGCTGGTATCTTGAATACCGTTTAAGGAAATGATTAATCTGTGCTGCTGCATACGTGCTGCTCTGCAGGTTTTGCAAAGCAGGACTTCTTCCTGCTTCTCAGCCCAGGTCCGTAGCCTGCCATAAAACGACCCTGAAATGTCTGCCTTTCTCCCGGCTCTGAGGGTCTCACCACTCGGAGATGGGCTGAGGGACAGAGCTGGCTGGGCTGGCTGTGGCCACAGGACAATGTTCAACATTACTGCCTGTGCTGTTTATTCATTACTGCCTGTGCTGTTTATTCACGTGCAGCTCACACATCAGCTGGGGCCTTCCTGCCCTTGAAAGCGAGGTGAGATTATCCTTAGTGTCCCTTCCCATAACCCTGTGGAGTCCAGAGCCCTTGGCGGAGTCTGTAGAGTGGGGCAGGGGACTCACTTCATTCCTGCGCCTCGTTGGGCTCCAGTCCCTGGACAGCCCGCTTGTTTCAAGCACCTGAGACAAGGAGCACTCCTCACCCTTTCCTTTCTCAGATTTGCTCCTCCCAGGTTGCTGCAGAGTTTCAAATTTTTACTGTTGTTTTTTTTTTTTTTTTAAATTTTTATTTAAGGTAAGTATTTCTGTCCTCCCTTCAGTAGTTTTGGCATCAGCCTTGTTGAGGGCAGCAGGGAGGAGAGATGGATGGGGTGGTGATGGGGGAGACGGGTTTCACTTTCCCCCTTCAGCTTTAAGATATTTTCCCAAAGAAAATCTAGATTTTCAGAATGTCCATTTTATGGATGAAAAAATTAAGGAAATTTCTTCAAGATTACTTAGTGCAGGAGTCAGGATTCAACTCCTGGCCTGACTCCAGATCAATAGATGTTTCCGACAGCCCAATGCTGATTCCCACAGACTAATGGCCTGCTGTTTCCCTGGAACATTTCCGTGTGCAGTGCCTAGAAGAAAATCAGGGCCAGCTGGTTACACGTAGGGATGGAGTGAGTTGCGTGGGAGATAGCTGAGGAAGGGAATGCTATTGACTTTTATACTTTCAGAGAACCTCCCTGCATGATTCTATCTTCCTACATTTTGAGGAGACAGAAGGTGGATGGGCAGGAATAGCACCCCATCCCCTTAGTGGGTGAGGGTGCAATGGGGCAGGTGTGTTTCAGAGAGCTAGTAGCTTATTTAGTTCTTTGGAAAGGTGGCCTGACTCCCTACACTATAGTGTCCTAATGACAAGGGAGCATGCATGCTGACTCTCACAATAGAAATGGATTCAGTTTTTCTACAGACACAGACGACTGTGTGGTGATGGCCACAGGGAAGGGGGCTGGGCGCTGGGTGGAGGGGGGTGAAAGGGGAGAAATCAGGGACATCTGTAATAGTGTAAACAATAAAAATAAATAGGAAAAAATATAAGGTAAAATAATGGAAAAAACAATCTTAATGGTGTTTTCAAAGAAAATGTAGTGATGTGAATTTAACAATGATGACAACATTAACAGTAGCAGTTACCATCTATTATTGAGAGCTTACAGGTGGCAAGTGCTATACCTAACTCCTAACATGCATGATCTCTCTCATTCAGTACCCAATGTGAGTGATACAGTTACTGTCCCCATTTTACAGACATTGAAACTGAGGCTTAGAAGAGAAGCAATTTGCTCAGAGTCAGAGCTATCAAGTAGTAGAGTCTCATTAGAACCCACGAGTTCCTCCCTGCCCATCATCTGCTGTTTTAACCTTGTGAGGAGGGGCCACCCAGAAACCAAGGCCTAAAAGAACCTTATAAAAAGTGGAGCAAATTCCACAGAGGAGTGCAGGGTACAGGGGAAAAGAAGAGCTGGGCTTGGGTGTGAATATAGTTTTCAGATGATTCATCTTCCCATCCAACTCGGGAGGAACTGTAATTATTTAGAATTGAAAAGTCATCCTTCTGCCATCTCCTGGTCTCGTGAAAACAAGTCCTGGACATGTGAGAGGGCAGAGTGTGGGGGGGGGGGGGGGGGAGGACAGGAGAAGGAACATTTAACAGAAATTCTTCCATCATCTGCTGACAGGCAATGCTAAGAACAAAAGTAAGGCGAGGGCAAAGGGTAAGTTTTCATAGGGTGGAGCAAAAGATAGATTTAAGCCAGGAAATAAAAGGACAGGACAGCCGCTTTCCCATCACCACCCCTCCCTGTGCTTTGGAAAAGGATGTGGTAGCTGCATGTGGGGAGACCTGGGCAATTTAGGTTCCAGCCAGGGAGCTGCCACCTCTTCCCGTGTCTCCCAGTGGTCTGGCAATCCACTCGCGTGTGCTAATTGCTCTGTGCCCCTCCTTCCTTTGCAGGCTGGGACTAGATGTTCCACCCCCAATTCTGAAAGTGTCACTGAGCCTCCGTGGATCATTATGAAAAACAGCCCCATTACTCTCAGAAGCATGTGCTCACGCCAAAGAGGGCTCCCGGAAAAACCTGCCAGGCATAGCAGCATTCACAGCAGATGGACAGGCAAGGCGCTGGCTCTGGGGCGTTCTTCCCCCGCTGTCCTAATCCAGGGCTTGTAACAGGAGGGTGTGGGTAGGTTGGAGGAGGCTTGACTGATCTGGGACGAGGCTTTCCAAACCACAAAGGAGCAGGATGCAAGGGGAGATAATAGAAAACACTAGAGTGTGAAGAAGTGCATTTGGCAGGAGGATCCCAGAGTTGTTCTTTAGAGGCTGGTCAAGTGCACAAATGGATGCAGGTCAGGGCTGGCCCGTCCATCTGCTCTTGCCAGGTTGGTAGAGGACAGCACGACCTATCGTACCTCCTCCCCACACAGCAAACACACCATTATAGGGCACGGTCATTTTATTCCAGCCACTTCTGAGCCGGCTCCTTATGCTCCAGGATTGTTTGAAAGAACAATCTGGTTAAACCAGCATGGTACTGGGTTTATCAGTCCTGCTTTTAGTTTTAGGTCCAATGTTGTTGATGTATCAATCCTCTAGCAAGCACAGGAGTACTTAATGGTGTCTGTGAAGCCCTGAGAAATAAAGGGTCATTTGATGTGCATTTTCTGTGTAGCTGCTTCGTAGCTTCCATCCAATTCTCAAAGGAGCCCATGTACAAAAAGAAAAAAAGGGCTACGAAGCATTCACTGAAAGGAAATCAATGCTTCCATCGGGAACTGGGCTGCATGTGCTCTAAGCAGTGGGACTAAGCTATGAGAAGTCTGGGCTTCCTTTCTCTAGTGAATAATAAAAATTAATAGTGCTCCATGTGGGTGATGAGGTAAGTGAATGGGTTGGCAGTCATACCTTGATTGTGGAAGTATAAACGGGGACACTTTCTGAAGTAATGTGACTCTGAGACCTTACCTTGAAATTACACTTCTAAGAATGTGTCTTAATGGCTAAGGGCACTGGCTCTGGAGTCATTATTTATGTGAGCAAGTTACTTAAGCTCTCTAGGCTTCAGTTTCCTCATCTGTAAAATGGAGGTAATATTATTTATCCATAGGATTTGGGGAGGGTTAGACTAGATAATACATGTTACGCACTTAGTACAGTGCCTGAGACACAATACATACCAAATAAATGTTCATTATGATTAAATATAAAAGTTTTGTTGCCACATGACTTATCAGAACTAAAAATTGGAAACAACCCTAAATACCTACCCAACATCAGTGATTGGTTTAATGATCCATACAACTCAACCATTAAAGATCAAATTAGTTAATGTGATAAGTTAAAATGTTCATAAATTATCAAAAGACAGCATAGTATGTATGATACCATCACATAGAAAAATGGCTGAAAAAATAAGCATTTAATATTTCAGTGGTTATGTTTGAGGGATGGCTTTTTCTTTCTGATTTTCTGTATCTTCTATATTTTCTACAATGAGTGCCTATAACTTATGGCAATAAGACAAAACTAGCCCAATAAAAGTTACTTTGTTAAAAAAGGATGACTGATCTGAATTGAGAAACACTGTGTGGCTTTGAGTAATCGTATCTGTGAAGGTCCCTCCCTTCATGTCAAAAATGAAAGCTGTACCTTCTCTCCTTCTTGAGATAAAGGGAAACTCAGAGGAAAGGGCGAGGGAGAAAGTGCTTTGGGAAGGTATGGTATGTGGCAGGCAGAGGAAAGCAGGGGTTCTTAACTTCATGAGACAGTGTGTGTGGCGATGCAGGAGGACCCCACAGGCCCAGCTATCTGCACATGGAAAACCTGCCTCCAGCCCCGGGCTAACTTCCTGTTGTGACTGACCCTGGGGACCTTGGTATGGATGGAGGATGAACGGTACAGCGACTTTCAGCTACAAAAATTAGTCTGCAGTTGGGATCCCAGATTTAATCTCTGTGAAACTGATGGGCGAGTAGCCATGCTTACTTAATGAGACAGCAGCGATATAATTGATCAAATCAATTCCCTTCATGACGCAAAGCCAAAGAACCCAGAGACAGCTTGGGCTTGGAAGAGCTTCCAGAACGCCGGGAACACGAATCGCTCCCCCAGAGATGTTAACATGGTTAATCTCAATTGCCGTGCTAATTGCTGGCTCTTTCCTCAGTAACCGATGACATGGTGATGCATGGTGGCTCCTGTGTCCTTCACGTGGCCAGACTCTGAGTCTGGTGATTTAAATTGTGCTCATTCACTTCTTTGCTGGACTTATAGCAAGCATTAAACCTCATCCAGGCTTACAGAGCCCTGCTTGCTGGAAGGAAGCACAGTGTAGCCAGGTGCCCTATTTTATGTATGAATAGCCTTACTGTTAATTTGAAAGTCATTATATCAAAAAAGAATGGAGAAGGGAAACCATTAGAAGAAATGTGGCCTATTGCAGCAGCCAAATGTGCAGGCCAACATTTTCAATGTACTTCGTCTAGATCAAAGGAACACAAGCAGGAGAAAGGCTGATGTCACTGAGGGAAATGAGCAGGGGAGGCGGGAGCAGACTGTGCTGGTTCCAAGCTCAGCGCTGGTCACTTAGGAGCCCTGAGAATATGGGCCAATTATTTTCCCTTTCAGAGCCTTGGGTTGCTTATCCGTACAATGGAGAGATTGCTACCACCATTAAAGGGTGTTCAAGATCCAATAAGATAACATACGGAAACACCTAGCTCAGGGCCCGAGACACAACAGACACTCAGTAAATATGAGTTCTCTGCCATTTCTTGTCCCCTGAACAAAGCCCCCAAATCATGTTGTTGTTCTGTGTCACTGGGTTTCTAGACTATACTTCCAGATGAAGGCGATGGCTAGTCTTTCCAGAATTTGCACCATATGTCAAGTTTGAAAAAAGCATTGCAGACATTATTCTGTAGGCTTTAATGCGAGGACCCCGTTGCTTTCGTTATCTGCATCGCGGAATGCAAAGCTTGAATCTTCTTGGCTGGTGGTGTAAGAGAATCTCTGATTGCAGAGGGCATGTGATTTTCAGTTTAGGAAAAGGGGTCATGGGTTAAGCCAGACTGAACAAAAATGATCTACAGAATGTCATTCTGGCAAAACACACTTGGAAGCCACAGACTGACCAGAAGGGGGCATAAGGGACACTTTGAGGGTGTGGGTGATCTTTTCTTTCCTGTTCCGGGGGCTGCTTACAGGGATGTGTTCACTTTGTGGAAACAGGGCCTTACCCTTACGATAGGTGCACTTTTCTGTATGGATGTCAAGTTTTAGTAAAAAGTTTAAAGAAAAATAAGTGGCACACACTTGGCACATGCACACATTCAGTATGATGGGACAAGGCCTGAGGATGGCTCCTTCCTCAGGAAGGTGGAGAATTCTCCGAAAACCCTAGATTGCGCTTTTCCCTGAATGGTCTAGATTTTTAAAGGTAAGACGAGAGTGCAATCCCAGTCCCCCATCACCTGTATCCTACCACTTCTACAGCCTCCTGAGTGGCCTCCCTGACTCCCCTCTCCAGTCTCTACAATCCATTCTCTGTTTATCCACAGAGGTCTTTAAAGAACGTAAATCAGATGATATTATTTCCCTTACCAAAGCCCTTCAGTGACTTTGTATCCCACTTATGGAGGTCTCTAAGCTCTTTATCTTCACCTACAAGGCTGCATGAAATGTTCATGCTATCTTTCTACCTGACATCATCTATCACCTTGCTTCACACCAGCACTCCACCTGCCATTCTTCCTGCTCGAACAGGCCAAGCACATCCCTGCACTGGGGCCCTTTGCATTCACTGTTTTGCTGCCTGCCATGCTTTTACCCCAGGTCCCTGCTGTGGTCTGAAGGAACCCTTCCCTCTCAATGCTCTTGTGCTTTTCCATGATCTTCCCCACCCTGTCTCTCTCCTGTACACCACCTCCTTTCATTTCTGCTACTAGAGGCCCAGTGCACAAATCTGGCAGTCCATTGAGGCCTATCGGGAGCTGACCAGTTGGGGGAAGGTACTCTGGGAGGTTGGCTGGCAAGCCCCCAGATTGGGGCCTATTGAGGAGCCAGCTGGCAGGGAGGAGGGGACACAGGAGGTTGGCTGTGGGAGCACACTGACCACCAGGGGGCAGCTCCTGCATTGAGTGTCTACCCCCTGGTGGTCAGTGCGTGTCATAGCAATTGGTCAACTGGTCATTCTGGTCAGCTGGTCCTAATGGTCGCTTAGGCTTATATATATTGACTTGTATCACATTGTCCGTGTATACACATATTATTTGTTCCTTTTCCCCATTCCCCCAGTCTGAAAGCCTTATGAAGGTGGACGCTTCACCTGACTTGTTCACTCTCATATTAATAATACCTAAAAGAGTGCCCAACACATTGTGAGTACTCAATAGACATCTGGCTGTGTGATCTTATAAGCCTCTCAACCTCCGAACTTCAGTGTGCATCTCTGTAAAACCAGACTGATCATAAGCCTCTCCATCTGCCCCCAGAGTTGTTGTAAGGGTTATAGGAGACAATGGATGTAAGGCCTTCACACAGTGCCCAGCTGTGCTCCCAGGGTACCAAATGCAGGGCTTTGTTCATCTTATACCAACCAGAGGCCTCTGACTCATGTGTCATGAACAAACAATCGTGTTTTATTATGACAAAACTGCAACATGGCGTGTCAAGAGACCAGGTTCCCCAGTGTTGTTCTGACGTGTCTTTGGCGAAGGGCTAGTCCTTCCCTGTGTGCTGTATAATTACTGACTGATTAACAGAGACCTTGTGCCGCTTCCATCATTCTTCAAAAGGCAGGGCAGATGGAATCTGTACCTAGAAGAATGAGCAGCCCGCAGGACACTGCACCCCTGTCGAGCATGTAAGAAATGAAGACACAGGAGCATGACCTGCAGGCCAGTGAGAGAGCAGGCTGCCAAGGCTCTGGCTAGAACAAAAGGAGCCATTGCTCATGGGGCATCCTGAGTAAATGTCTTGAGAAGTGTCTTGTTAAAAAAAAAAAGGAAAGAAAAAAAAAACTGCTAGAAAGGTTCAAGGGGAACAGGACCCGTCTGCTTTAAGGAGTTCACAGAGGCAGAAGGGATCTCTGTAAGACGTCAATGTAAATAAGTGGGCAAATCTTAAGTAAAGGACCTCACCGAAGGGTAAGACCTAACTGATTAGAAAGGAAGAGAAAACCCAGAGAAATAAAAGTGGGAGCAAGAGTCAGAGAGAGAATGAGAGCCGACTGTGGTTGTCAGTCAGTCACCAGGTAATAGCATCCTGATTGGAAGGACGTCATCACAGAATTTTAGCTACAAAACGAGAAGTGTTTGTTCCATTGTGTTCCTCTGCATTTTATTTTTCCCCCCCTCGTGATCTAGGGAAGAAAAGACTAAAAAAAAAAAAAAATTGGGGAAAAATCAAATGAAAAGCAGATCTCTTCTCTTCTCTGACCCCTAGGAATAAAATTCCTCTAAGTAGGTCACACGCAGTGTCCTCAATCATCTCGGTCGAGGACAGGTACAGAAGCATAAAAGCATTTCCAGGCATTACCTGGATAGATCTGGTTAGTGAGAGGCGATGACAGGTGATGGAGACAGGACATCATCCAACTAACAGCTTTTAATCAGGTTGGAGCTAGGGGGTTGGGGATCTTCATGTCTGGGGCTCTGTTAGCCTGGAAATCAGAGGATATAGCCCTGTGGGAGGAGTTGCAGTCCCAGAGAGTTCAGGGCTAGGCAAAGTTTAAGCTTGTTTTCCTTGGGAGACCATAAGAGGTCTATTAACAAAGTATCTGATTACTCTTAGGTAGTTTATTTTTTAAAAACAAAAAAACAAAAAAACAAAAAACAAAACTTGCTCTTTATTCTAGTTCTATTTACCTCCTATAGAAACTTTCAATGTATGCTTTTATTTTAATAAAGAGCTTTAAAATTGATTGTTAGTCACACACTGTGTACGAGTTGTTGCGTGACCAGATGTTTTCAATTCTGTTGGGTATTTAGCAGGAGTGGGATCGCTGGGTCAGAAGGCAACTCTATGTTTAACTTTTTGAGGAACTGCCAGACTATTTTCCAAAGTGGCTGCATCGTTTTGCACTGCCACAAAGAATATGTTTGTTTGTTTTTTAATAAGAAAGAACATATTCACGGGACCAGCGGATGCATTTATCCTCTCGAGACATTATCCACCACGCCTGGAGCATCTGAGAAACACTGACTCAGTGCTGTCGGGTAGGACATTCACGGTGATGAGGATGTTCCAAATCTGTGCCATTGGCTCAACTGCTAGCCCCATGTGGCTACTGAAACAGGACTTCTCTGATGGAGGGAGGGAATCTTAAATGTTGTTTAATTAATGAATTTACACTGGCCAGTGGCTACTGTGTTGGACACACAGCACTGATGCTCTCCCGTGTGTGAACGCTCATAGTCCCCTATGTAAAGTGACCAGATTTTAACATTGGTAAAACGGGACACCATTGACCGCTTGGCTGCCGAAAACCGTATATTCCCTTCCTGTTCTCCTGCCGTTCCCTAGCTTGTCGTGCATTCTTTCCAAAAATCGGGACTTTCTTAAAACGCCGCGGGACGCAGGACAAATTGTTAAAAAGCGGGACGTCTGGTCACCTTACTAAAGGCACCTTTAGATCTCGGTGAGTGACCCCCTTTCTGGCCTGCCCCTCGCAGCTCCACACCAGCTTTTGCCACAGAATCACAAAGAAGACAGTCAGAGACTGTGATGCTTGAAATCAGAGACGCACCACATGAAATTCAGGTCATTTCCAACCTTTTCAGGGATGCGTTCGGAAAAGTCACACTTCGTGCACCTTGTCTGTGCTTTCAGCGCACTCCGGAGAAAGAACTGTCTTTATGGTTTAGTTTCTTAAATCACAAGAGTAATACATGTTCACTATAGAAAGCATGAGCATAAAATAACAGACAGCAGTATTACTCTAATATGTGTGTGTGTGTGTGTGTGTGTGTATGTATACAAAGAATTGATTTATGTTTCAGCTTTGGGGGCAGGAGCAGAAAGGCATTGGAAGCAATCATGCTCCTTCCTCACAGTCCCTCCTCATAGTTCCTGGGATAAGATTTTGTTTACTTTGCGTGTTCTCACTGTGTGCCAGTCCTGTGCTAGGTGAGACCCAGTGTTCTGGGGAGACAGACATCAAAATCCCCTCCCAGCCAGCGTGACCACCTTCTGAGAGGGAAGAGGAGGGTAGAGAAAGACAGGAGAGCAGCAGTCTTTGGTGGGGCAGCTGTGGAAGACCACAAAGGGGAGTGACACCTGCCGTGGACATCGGAATTAGGAGAATTCATGGCACAGTGAAGGGGGTGAGGGAAGAGCGTGTGCAAGGGCTTTAGGCATAAATGAGCCAGGTGTGTTCAGGGAAAGGGAACTGCTCCTGTGTGGGTCACGTGTGGCTTATCTGCTTTACTAGTGGCCTGATGCCAAAATTCGTGCCCAGGGAGGGGGGGGCTGTCCCTCAGCCTGGCCTGCACCCTCTCCAATCTGAGATCCCTCTCTCAATCCAGAACCACTGGCTCCTAAGTGCTCACTTGCTTGCCTGCCTGATGCCCCTAACTGCTCTCCTGCCAGACTGATGGCCCTAACTGCTCTCCCCTCCTAGCCTAATTCCCCTTAATTGCCTATCTGCACTCTCCTCCTGGCCTAAACCCCCTAATGGCCTATGTGCTCTCCCTTCCTCTCTGCACCTTCGGACCCCAGCGCAGGAGTGCTGAAAGCTCCCCGCCGAGGCCCCACTCCCATTCTGACTCCCTTCCCCGCCCCCCGCCAAGCCAGGTGGCATCACCAACGGGCTTGAGCGTTCTTTCACTGGGGGGCCACCCCCTTGGCAGCAGCCTCACATCCTGGTGGTGCAAGTCCCCACCCCCGCCCCCTAGCTCCTGTGCGCTTGCACCTTTGACTGGTTGTGACTTGGACACCATTAGGACCAATTAGCATATTCCCTCTTTATTATATAGGGCTACCATTTAGTTCTCCCAGTAGCCTGATAAGTAAGATTTTACAGGCAGAAAGTGGAAGCTGAGAGTGTAATTTGCTAAAGGTCGCACTGCTTGTGAGGGTCGGGGCTGGGATTCCAGTTTGCTGAGCACAGACCTCAGTCCTGAGGGATGAGGTAGGTTGAAGTCAATTGCCATGAGACTTTTCTGCCATGTGCAGGAGTTCAGAAAGGACCCTGGGAGTTCAGCAGGGTCTGTGTTTTAGGAAGCTCACTGTGGCTGCAATGCAAAGACAGGTTAGGAGAGAGCTCAACCCACAGGTCAGCAGTTTACCTGGGACTGAACCCCTCTACACACACACACTCATACTCACACACACTCACACATACATACTCACACTCATATATACCCAAACACACATACACACACACTCATACACACATTCATACTTTCACACTCATGCATTCACATATACACACACTCAAACACACATAACACACTCACGCATACACACTCATACACTCACACATACACACACTCATATATACCCAAACACACATAACACACTCACACATACACACACTCATACTCACACACACTCACACTTTCACATTCACACATACACACACTCACACTCACATACACTCAAACACACACACATACACATACGCCTTTAAAGACAGAGCCTCTGGGAATCCAGCCCTTTGTGTTTCTCTCTCTTCCCAAATGGAGATCCACGCCAGTAGCTGGAGTTCTGGTCTACTCTAGAGCACTGCTACGAAGACTGGAGGATCTTACATACATCACGTTCTCATGGCCCGTTTCCTCTTCTGTCAAATGAAATGCCCTTTCCGTCTTTAAAACTGGCTGGCTCCTAAGAGCAATGGGAACTATTACAGTATTTCACTCTGGCCATATACTATGGCTTTTGGGGAACTAAGATAGTTGCAGACTGGCTGCCCCCAAGGTTACACACTTTCAGCATTTCCTACCTGAAGCCAGGACCTGGCTTTCCAGGCATCACAGAAGACAGGTCAGAATCTTCCTTTGTTTTCAGACTGTGCCAATGGCAGCAAATAACCTAATTAGGACTCCGGAGCAGCTTGCCCAGTGAAAGCTAATTTAATTAGGGGCTTATTAGTTGTTATAACTACTCTTTAATAAAGCTTTATTACATTCAAGTACATAGATCCCAAACAATTGTATTAAATGTTGGCAAACGACCCATTAGTCTTTGATTTCACTTCTTTTTTGCATTATTCCCAACTTGAATATCCCATCTGATATTCAAATGCCTGTAATTTTTTTTTTTCATCTTCAAAGCCAGGTGCAACTTTGAAGGCATACTTTCCTTTTTTAAAAATCTCATTTCTCATTTCTCTGGGATTCCTGCCTATTGGAGTTGTTTGGGAGCTATGTGGAGGATGGGGAAAGGCTCCCTTCCCTGTTGGCTGTCCATTTTCCTTAAGATTTCCACCATTAATCATTCCCAATCTGCACAATTTTGAGGACTAAGGGCCCTGGTTGAAATGCTGATGGTATTTTGGAGGCAAACACAGAAAACCATTATTATGAGTTAACACTTTGGTGAGGATTAGCGCATCATATTAGCTAATAGTATGGCCAATACTAGTAAATGAGACTTTAAGAGAATCAATCCTGGATTGTGTAGTTTTGACAGTGGTGTATAAAGCAAGATGGGAAAAAACCGAGTTAACTAGTTTCTACTATGCACCAGGCACTGAGCTAGATATTTTCATGTTTATTATCCCATTTCATTCTCTAAGTAATCTTGATATGAATGTATTTGTATAACTGATTTACAGATGTGAAACAGGAGCATAGAGAGGTTGAGTCAACTTAAAAGTCACACAGTAAGACAGAGAGTGGTGATTAGAAGTCCCAGAACGTTAGGCAAAGGTTAGGAAAGGGTTGCAGCGAGGAAAGCCTCAGCCTCTAGGGGGCAGTATTAGGACACTGGTGGTTAAGCACCCTGAGGGATTATCTGTGGGCAGGTGAACCCCAGGACCGGTGCCTGAGGGGCACTAAGGACAAACCACGCAGGGTTCAGAGTTTGGCCCCAACAGGGCTGATCTGTTCGTGTTCTGTCTCTCCTTGTCAACAATGGGCAATGTGATGTCATCCTTACAAGGATAGCGCTGGCACCTCTGGATTCAGATCCTGGTTCCAGCCCTTTTCTGTAGGTATGGCCTTAGGCAAAGTTGTTTAATCTCTCTCAACTGTGCTGTTCCCATCTTGGTCTCTCTCTATTTTTGTTGTGAAAGCTAAAGGATATTTCTCAAGCACCCAGCCCAAGCCAAATGCCGGTAAGTAGTGGCTCCTACCCTTCTGAGCCGGCCTTGGTGAGCTGCATTGGCTATGGCGGGAAGGCCTTGGGCAACAGGAGACCAACCCACAGGGAACATGGGATCTGGTCTTATTGGGCTAGTGGTTCTTAAACTTGAGTTTGCATCAGAATCACCTTTAGGGTTCAGGAGAACCCAGATTGCCAGGGGAGTTTCTGATCCAGTAGGTCTGTGGTGGAACCCAAGAATTGACTAACAAACTCCTGGGCAATTTTGATGCTGCTGGGCTGGGGACCACACTTGGAGACCCACTCGTTAAGGATGCTCCTAGGGACTGCTCTCTGGCCACCACAGCAGCTCCGATCCCTTGGGTGGCCATGGGCAGAATACGCTGAGTCCTCTGAGTCTGGGGTGATTCAGAGAAGCGGGGCTCTGGCCCCTCTCCTCTTCTCCATTTTCCACTCTATAGTTTCTTGAGTCCTTGGGAGCCAGTCCTTGCAAACAGGAGCCCAAAATGTTCACTTCATTATGAGGCCTTAATTCATTTGCTGCCATGCCAGTCCTGGGCCTGCTTAGGCTGAACCAATTTTGTGGCTGAAAGTGCTGATGCCATTTGTTCTTCATAGAGAGCGATGAGGGTTGGGCTCTGAGTAGCAACTTCCAATTAATCTATTAGCCTGAAATTTTATATTTTTAGTAAGTTTATCACTGATTTAATGACTAGGACATTCTCAGACCTGTGGAAGACAGTGCCTACCTTCTATCTCTTATTTTTTTTTTAAACCAGGAAGAGGCAACTCACTGGATTCTAGTGAAATAATATTATACATGAAAGTGTCTAGCATGATGTCTTATAAAGAACTATATTTTGTTCTTATGTTTATAGAACAAATATTTTCGAGCCCCTATGAAACAGTGACCACAGGCCTTATGTTAGGGTTTCTCTACTTTGGTGCTATTGACATCTTGAACCAAGATGATTCTTCGCTGTGGGAGGCTCCCTGTGCTTTATAGCCAGCTATGTCCCTGGCTTCTCCCATTAACTGCCAGTAGCACACGGCAGTTGTGACAATCAAAAATGTTTCCTGACAGTGCCAAATGTCCCCTCAGGCAGAGGGGATGGGGTGGGGTGGGGGAGGAAAATCACACTTGATTGATAATCATTGCTTTACATGAGTAATCTTATTTCCTCCTCACAATGACCCAGTGAAATGTTATTTGTCCCATTGTAGAGAGGAGGGAAAAGAAGGAACGGAGAGGTTCAGCAATTTGCTAAAGACCACACAGCTAGTAAGGAGTAGGAGTAGAATTTGAGCTCGGGACAGACATAACCTAGAGCCTCAGTCTTGACCACTCTTCTTGCTTCTGAGAGCACACATTTAAGAAGGTACAGAGAACAGAGTCCATTTAACCACATGCATTCTGGTGGCTGCTTTGGATAAGGAGAGCGATGACTAGGAAGAGGAGTGGGGCTTTAGATGTATTTGTAACATTTTATTTCTTAGAAGAAAAAAGATATGTAGCAAATCCAGGCACATGTTAATATTTATAAAATCTGGGTGGGGGAATCTTGGGCGTCTCTCTTAAATTATTATTTTTGGAAATGACTGCGATATCTCATAATTAAATGTCAAAACCATTTTAAGAAGAGAGAAACATGAGTAAAAATATAGGTTAAAATCTTCTGATATTTTCTAAGCATGTGACCATCATATTCAGCACTCTATTTATTTAGTTTTTTATTCTTTAGTCTTTCTTAACAGAGGAACCACTAACCTTTAAAAAATTTTTTAAAAATTGATATCAGAGAGGAAGGGAGAGGGAGAGATAGAAACATCAATGATGAGAGATCATCATTGATCAGCTGCCTCCTGCGTGCCCCCAACTACCCCCACCACTGGGGACCAAGCCCAAAACCTGGGCATGTGCCCTGACCAGGAATTGAACCTTGACCTCCTGATTCGTAGGTTGATGTTCAACCACCGAGCTACCCAAGCCGTGTGGGACCTCTAACCTTTTAATGAGAAGAAATTGGTCCAATTTTTGTTTTCCCCAAAGGTATAGCCCATTCATAGAATTAGTCATAATCGCAATATCAGATACTTATTAAATATCGCCTCTGAAGTCAATAATGTATTAGAGGCTTCACATCTATTAACAGCTGATGTTTATGAAATACATAGTCATATTTGGCACCTGGCTGAGTCCTTTTCATTTTTTTTTTATTTATTCCCACTATGATCCTATGAGCAGATGAGTTCAGCTGCATTTTATAGATGAATTAACTGAGGCTTAGAGAAATGAGCTACAGGGCCAGGATTTCCAACCCGGATTTGTCTGATTTCTATGTCCCTGTTCTTTCTAGTACCTGAAGCTTCCACTCAACAGGAGTCATGAAGGACTAACGAGGATGTCCCAGGGAAGGGAAGGTGCCAGTCCTCTTCACTGGGTGGCAGTGACAGAGACAGGTGGCAGAAAAGGCTTTCCTGGTCAGGTTCTGAGAATCCCTGGGTGATCGCAGGACCCTGGTTAACATCAACTTGATCTCTAGCCCCTGTGGCAGTGGGTCAAAGTTCACGCTGTTCCTGCCTTGTCCTAGATGTTAGTTCCAACACCTCTAGATTTAGTACAGACTGAAAATAACTCTGCCTTTCTTTCCAGGGCAGCCGTTCAAGGTCAGGATTAAATTATGCCCCTGACCAACCAGGGCCCATTGACTGTCTCTTATCAAAACTCCTTCCTCGGCAGAATACTCTCAACGGGCCATCTCCCTGCTTCTTGAATGGTGCTCAATTCAATTTTTAATTCGTGAGGCTGGCATCTTCCAGAGCCAACTTGAATTTTTCAACTAAAATGTGGTGTATTTGCCATGTCCTTGTCTAAATATAGGCTGTCCACTGCGTTCCTGGGATCGGCACAGGCCCCCACAGTGGAGTGGGGTGAGCTCGGATGCCCAGAGGAGTTCCTACTTATGAACTCATCCTCTGAATGCTGCACACTAGATTGTTTTCCAGCCTTTTCTTTTATATTGTTATGGTTTTTAATCGGGATGTCAGCCCCAGAGCCTTGAACCACTGATGTGGACCGCAGTGGGCCTGGCAGCCTTGAGAAAGATCAAATGCGTTTACACACCATGGGCGACTGCTTTTTGTTCTCAGATTTGGAGTAAAATACACACATTCCAAGGCCACTGCCTGCTCTGGCTGCCCTGATGGACGGGTGTTGTATTCCAAGAAGGCAGCTTGCTAGCCTTGAACTTGGGAAGCTGACACCAAGTCCTTTGGAAGAATTTGAAGCTTCCCAGCTATCTTATCACCTCAGGGGAAGCTGACTGGTCATGCAGGTACCTGAAACTTCTGGGGCCTCAGGCCGAGAGGACCTCTCTGTATAAAAAGCAGTTTCATGGGCTGTGCTGAGACACTTATTGGTGTGGGAACTACCATACCCTTCCCAGAGGGTAGTTTGACAACATATGTCTGAGGCCTTTTGCACGAGTCTACCTCTTGACCTAGCCGTTCGTACCCTAAGGAGATCCTAAAGCGCAGGTGCACAGAAGATATTAAAAACATGTGTGTAAGAGTCTTTGTCACAGCTGAAAACTCAAAGCAAATGTGCACCAAGAGGGGATGAATCAACTTAACCTCATTCATACACATGTCACCCATCAAGTTCGCAAAGATGAAAAGTCTGATAACCCACTCTCGGTGAATGTGTGGGCACTCTCAAATGTTTGCTATGGATATTTAAATCTTGGTGGAGAACAATTTGGCAATATTTATGAAAATAAAAAAGTTATCTCAGAATAGTCCACTTTCAGAATTTTATCTTACAGATAATATGGGAAATGAGGTATGTACAAATGTTTGCAATGGAATACTATGCAGCTGTGAAAAAAAAGGATCTCTTACCCTTTGAGACAGCATGGAGGGACCTGCTGAGGGAAATAAGCCGGTAAGAGAAAGACAAATATCACATGATCTCATTTATACGTGGAATCCAATGAACAAAATAACTGATGAACAAAATAGATCTAGAGCGCCCTAGCCAGTTTAGCTCGGTGGATGGAGCATTGGCCTGCAGACCAAAGGGTCCCAGGTTCGATTCTGGTCAAGGGCATGTACTTTGGTTGTAGGATCCTTCCTGGCCAGGGTTGGGGTGTGTGCAGGAGGCAACCAATCGATGTGTTTCTTTCACATTAATATTTCTCTCTGTCTTCCACTCTCTCTAAAAGATCAGCAACAAAATAACAGCAACAAAAATAGATCCAGAGACATGGAAGTAATGGAACATATTGATGAATCTCAGTTGGATGGGGAGAGGGGATGAGGAAGAGAGTAACTAAATAACTTAGATGCATATATGCATTACCTATGAACAAGGATGCAGTGAAGGCCTGGGGCACGGGAGTGGGAGCAGGATGGAGGGAGTCAATAGGGGAAAAAGAGGGACATCTGTAATACTTTCAAAAATAAAAAAAATAAAAAAATGTTTGCTACAGTATTGTTTGTAATAGCAAACGATTTGAAAAAACATAAATATCTTTCATAAAAGGTCTATTTGAAAAAAATTACAATGGAATGTTATGTGCTATTAAAAAGAATGAGATTGCTCTATTTATATTGAAATGAAAAGATTGCCAAAATACATTATTCAGATAAAGCAAGGTACAGAAGAATGTTTATAGTGTTACTTCCATTAAAAAAAGAACACATACATATATTTTTGTATGCATAGAATATTACTGAAAGGATATGCAAGAAACTGGTAATAGTAGTTGCCTCTTGGTGGGGGTGAAATTGGATGGCTGGGGCTCAGTGAAGTGAGAGAGACATTCTTTTCACTTCACACTTGGACCTTGTGGATGTGATGCCTTGTGTATATCTCACCAATTTACATAAATGGGTTGTCATAAGTGGTTAAGTACATAATGATACCTTCTATCATGGAATGCAATGCAACATTAAAAACATAAAAAATAAATGAAAATATTCCAGTTTATTGAAATGTCAAGAATCCATGCTTGATTGTTTAGTAATAAAAGCACTAGAGGATCTGATTTGTGTATATGCACACACATGCACATATGGAACATTCTGGAAAGTTCCATAGGAAAGTATTAAACATAGTTATATAGAGGGTAGGATTTGGGTGACTTTTCCTTTCTTTCTTTTTTTTTAAATTTATCTTTATTGTTCAGATTATTACAGTTGTTCCTCTTTTTTCCCCCATAGCTCCCCTCCTCCCATTTCCCACCCCAACTTCTGTCCTTGCCCTCTCACTGTCCTCATCCATAGGTGTACAATTATTGTCCAGTCTCTTCACACACCCCCTACACCCTTAACCCCCCAAAATTGTCCGTCCACTCCA
>PVJC01014436.1:0-36438 GCA_004026665.1 Murina feae
GGGGGGGGGGGGGGGGGGGGGTCATGAAGAAAGAAAGAAAAGAAAGGACAATGATGCCTTTCAGAAACTGGTTCCAAATCCTTGCTTGTCTCTTTCTTCTGTTAGAATTCCTCTGTTGTCAGACCCTGGCATTCCCTGGAGATTTCCTTAGCAGCAGTTTTTGCTAAACTCCTCTTACAAAAGACTGTTTTGCTTTTAGGAGCCAGATTCAAGAAAGCGAATCAGTGTAAAAATACATTTGGTTGTAATTTTTGCCAGTGCTGCCATCTGACAGGATCGGAGGATGCTTCCATTTCTGCCGGGATAATAGCTTTGTTATCTGCTGAGATCTGCGAGAGCCCACAGCACAGGAAATCTGCGTCTCAGCCCCATGCTCCAAATTTAGCTCGTGCATTACCCTGAAATTGGGTTTACACAATGAAAACTACTTTAGTTCTAATCCAGTTGACTTGTAAGTAAATTTAGCTTCCCTGGGTTCCTGTTCCCACAACCTAAACCGATTTCAGAGGCAGCAGTGGTCATCTCCCCACATGTCTCGAGGACACTCAGGAGCACAGGTGCCCACAAACTGGTCAGTCTCCCATGTCCATTTTGAAACCTTAGGGAGTTGTTGTCAAGCTGGTGATGCTCACTGCCAGGGTACACATCCATGGCCCCACAGTTACACACAGCTAGGCGGATCTGGCCGTGGGCTGGGAGGAGACAGCTTTGGGCTAGTCATTTCACAGTTCTGTGCCTCCATCTGTAAAATCCTGGAAGGGGAAGTGGCGGGGGGACAGCAAACTAAATTCTTTGACCCGCTTAACAGAACCCTTGTGGGGTAAAATCGTATAATTAAAAGTAACAAAATCTTCCTGAGTTATATTTTTCCTCCTAACCATGTGTTAGATCTGGGTTCACTTTCCACAACTTACAAACCAGTCAGATGTGATGGGTTTTTAAGACTTGTTTACAGTGGTTTACCCAAAGCTCATCAATAAAAGGTTCTTACGTTTCCAAAACCTGGTCAGCTTGGCATCAACAGTCCCAGAAATTGGTGCGTTTCACATGTCGTGCCTCCCCAAGAACACCAGCCCAGAGCCTGTGGTCCCATGACAAAGCAGTGGATGCCCTGCGTGAGTGAGAACCTCATGGGGGAGGAGGGGTGGATCTGATTTGTGGATCAATTCAGGGGCCATAAGCTTTTGAAAAACAGGCCTTTCTAGGTGGATTGGCCCATACGTAATAGCTAATACTTATTGATTTGCTTATCACATGTCAAGAATTGTTCTAACTGCTGCTGTGGCTACGTGCTATTGTGTTTGCGGAATCCTCATGATAATCATAGGAAGCAGGTAATGGTATTACCTCAATTGAGGTACAGAAGGAAAGAGTAGGTTGTCCAAGTCACAGAGCTAGGACGTGGCAGAGCTGGGATTCAAATCTAGGCATTTGATCGTCGTGGTTACCAGTGGCCAGAAATCAGACAATGACAGTAACTTGTCCTGGACTTGGGAGAGCTGTGTGTTGACTCAGGAGCACCCAAAAACAGCTCCTAGATAAGTCTAGTAGTTTCTTCTCAGGTGCCAATATTATTTGTCTTTGTAGAATGGGACACTGTTGATTTACACTTCCTTCATTTGTATTTTTTCATCTGTCTCCTCGCCTCTCTGAGAATCTCTTTTCATATGCTCTGCTAATTCCTCTTTTTCTTTCAACCTTTCATTGAGGACTCCTCCAACAGTTTCTGCCCCTGCCCTTCCGCTTCCTCCACCTTTCCATCTCACCTGTGTACCTGGGTGAGCTCATTAGTCCCTGCTCTAGAACAATGGTTGAAATTTGCCAACAACCCTAACTCTTTCTGAACTTGAGACCTGCATTTCCAGCTTCCCCTGGAGCATTGCCCCAGGGTCAGCCTGCCAGCATTCCCCATTCAATCTGTCCACATTGGCACAGTGGCCAGCATACAATAAGCATGAGATACATGCTTAATGGATGAATAAATTCATAATTTAATGAAAAAGTTGCCAAGTTTCATAGATTTTATCTTCCAGATTGCCCTGAACTGTACTGCCTTCTTCCATTTGCCTGAATACCCGTTGCTTAACCTGCTCTGAGATCCCATGGCAAATTATGTTTCTCTTTGTTCTGGTGCCAATTTTTTTCCTACATTCTGTTATAGTTATTCATGTAAATATCCTCCTCAAGAATGTACATACTTTAAGATCAGAGATTGTGTTTTATTCATTTCTATCCACGGTGCTTTTCACAAAGAAGCACTTAGTAACTATGGAAAGAATGACTTAGTAAAAGTGGACCTAGCATTTTATACTTTACAAAGACTTTCACAAATATATATTTTTTTAAATTCCGAAGTATATTAAGGAGGTAGGTGATTGTAGCCTACCATGTTAATGGATGGTAGGTAGCTCCATTTTACAGATGAAGAAGCTAAAGGTTAGTGAGGCAGTTACTGGTCCAGGATCCCACTCCTCACCAAGCCAGCCTTTAAAAAATTTTTTTAATTGATTTTTAGAGAGAGAGGAAGGGAGAGGGAGAGAACTTCAGAGAAACATCAATGTGTACGCACAACATCGATCAACTGCCCATCCCCTCCCACATCGAACTGCAACGCAGGCATGTGTGCCCTGATTGGAAATCAAACCAGCAGCCTTTGCTGCATAGGACGACACCCAACCAACTGAGCCACACTGGCCAAGGAACAAAGCCAGTCTTAAGATTCTAAATTGGACAAAAGATTAACCATTTATCATGACTTTCTTCTCCTTGTAATAAGGAAAAGCAAGGGTCAGAGAGGAAGAGAAATTCGGGGTGGGGGAACTTGCACTGGGAACAATTACAAATACATCTGATTTGGTACCTTGCATGTCACGACCACTCACCCAGGTTCCATGTGTCTTTTAAGAACCCCCATTTGGAGCTTCTAAGAGTAACTCAGAGGCAACCAGGTACAAGTTATTTGGGGAGCGCCATGGTTTTGTCTGGAATAAGAGAAACATGGAGTTAAAATACCCATGCATTTTTCTTTTGGAATCAGACAGATCTGGGTTAGAGGTACAGCTTCAACATTTAACAACATCCTTGCCTTCCCCTCATCTATAAAATAAAGATAATAATACTGACTTGGGGGGACATGTGCAGATTAAGAGGGGAGAATTTGAAAATGCTTGGCATGGCTCCTGGCAAAGGGAACTCAATCCATTCTCTTCCTCTTCCCCTGCATTGTGCCTCTGAGCCTTTAACTCTTTCTACATGTGGGGTCATGACCAGTGAACTGAGGCCCAAGATGAGACTCACTGAGAGGAGTAAGAGGAAGGCCGAGCTAATGGCTGAAGCACTAGATGGTGTTGAGAAATGTCAGCTGCTTCTTGCACCGTTGCCACCTGTTTCAGGCACCAGCAGGCATATCCAACTTGCAGCATGACTGCCGTACAGCTGGGCCGTTCAGTCAAACCAGCAGAATTCCTCAGCCTCATAAGCCACTGGTCAGACAGTTAGCACACATCTGAACTATCTTTCTTGTAAAATGTCGAGTAGCAAAAGGGGAGAGCAGTTTTCAAAGCAGTGACTGGTGGAAGAAGGGCTCAGTGATTGAGAGTGCATAGGGGCACAGGGCAGGTGTCAACTGCAAAGCTTCCTGAGGTTAGTCCTGGAAGTCTGAGGGTTCCACAGCCCTGCAACACCTTCAGAGAAAGGGTGGGAGAGACCTGCTTAGGTAGTCTGTCAGTGCAGGGGCTCAGGGCATTGACAGTTCTGACAGAAGTTGTTTAAGATGTATTCATAAAGCTGACACGTTGCCTTTTCTGATGGACACAATTCAAACAGGCATCACCGCCCTGCAGCACCACTGAGAAGTGGGGTGAACAGTGAGGGGAATCATAGAACCATCCCAGTGAAGTTCTGGGAGGGCTCATGAACCAGTTTCACCTGGAGCTTAGCACCTTATTGGATAGGCCATAAATTCTCCATTCACTGTAATATTTTAATTAGAATTATTTGCCTTTGTATTGTTCTAGTCTAATTTTTGCTAAGTAGGGATAAATTAGGCACAAATAAGATGGTTGGTTTTTTTTTAATCTTTATTGTTGAAAGTATTACAGATATCCCCTTTGTTTTTTTTGGTTTTTTTTTTTTTTTTTTTTCGTGTTGTGCTTTAGTTTTTGTTTTCCCATTGACCCTACACCTGGCACTCACTCCTCCCAGGACTTCACCACACTATTGTCTATGTCCATGGGCTATGCATATATGCTTATAAATTCCCTGGTAAATCTCTCCACTCCACCCTCACTCCCCCACCCCATTCTTCCCTCTGAAATTCCTCAGTCTATTCCATGGTTCTATGACTCTGGATCTCTTCTATTCATCAGTTTATTTTGTTCATTAGATTCCATATATGAGTGAGATCATGTGATACTTTTCTTTCTCTGACTGGCTTCTTTTGCTTAACAAAATTCTCTCCAGGTCCATTCATGCTGTTGCAAATGGTAAGAGCTCCTTCTTTTTTTTTTTTACCTCTGTATAGTATTCCATTGTGTAGATGTACCACAGCTTTTTTATCCACTCATCTACTGATGGGCACTTGGGCAATTTCCAAATCTTGGCTATGGTAAATTGTGCTGCTTTGAACATAAGGGTGCATATATTGTTTCTGATTTGTGTTTCAGACTTCTTAGGATACATTCCTAGAAGTGGAATCACTGGGTTAAATGAGAGTTCTATTTTTTAAGGAAAATCTATACTATTTTCCACAGTGGCTGTACCAGTCTGCATTCCCACCAGCGGTGTACGAGGCTTCCCTTTACTCCACAACCTCACCAACACTTGTCCTTTGTTGATTTGTTGATGATAGCCATTCTGACCAGTGTGAGGTGATAATTTGTTGACATTTTAATTTGCATCGCTAATGTGATTAGTGACTTTGAGCATTTATTCATATGTCTTGTGGCTTTCTGTATGTCTAACATGGAGAAGTGTCTATTTAGGTCTTTTACCCATTTTTAAACTGGATTGTTTGTCTTCCTTTTGTTAAGTTGTTTGAGTTCTTTATATATTTTGGAAATTCATCCCTTATTGGATGTATCATTGGCAAATATGTTCTCCCATGCAGTGGTCTCCCTTTTCATTTTGTTGAGGTTTCTTTTGCTATGCAGAAGCATTTTATTTTGATGTAGTCCCATTTGTTTATTTTCTCCTTAGTTTCCTTTTGCCCTAAGTAAACATATTGCTACGAGAGATGTCTGAGATTTTGATGCCTGGGTTTCTTCTAAGAATTTTATGGTTTCACAACTTACATTTAGGTTGTTGATCCATTTTTAGTTTATTCTTGTGCATGGTGTAAGTTGGTGGTCTAGTTTCATTTTTTGCAAGTACTTGTCCAGTTTTTCCAAAACCATTTATTGAAGAAGCTGTCTTTACCCCATTGTATGTTCTTGCCTCCTTTGTCAAGTATTAATTGAGCATAATGGCTGGAGTCAATTGCTGTGATCTCTGTTCTGTTCCATTGATCTATATGCCTGTTCTGATGCCACTACCAGGCTGTTTTGAGTTCAGTGGCTTTGTATTATATCTTGATATCGTATTGAGATCCATCCAACTTACTTCTTCTTTCTCAAGATTGCTATGGCTACTCAGGGTCTTTTTTGGTTCCATATAAATTTTTGAGGAGTTTGTTCTAGCTCTGTGAAATATGCCGTTGGTATTTTAATAAGCATGTGTTGAATCTATAGATTGCTTTGGGTAGTATGGACATTTTAATGATGTTGAGTCTACCAATCCATGAACATGGTATATTCTTCCAACTTGTTTATATCTTCTTCTGTCCCTCTGTGCACCAAAGCCTCCAGTGAGTAGCTGCAAATGAAAACTGTGTTCTGGGTTTAGAGAAGAAAGAAGAAACTGTGCTTTCCAACTGGCTCTGGTCTTGGTCCACTGGGGCCAGCAGCCCTGTGGCCTTTCAAGGCCGGATACTACATAGGTAGATCTTGGCTCTGGTATTCTGGGCTCTGGGGTCCAGCCTGGGTTCCGGGCCTCTATCTTCTGAGGAAACAGCCCTTCCCATAGCCCAGGCTGCCCACACTCAGCCTGCAGGCCTGCTGCCCCTGGCAGCTAGGTCAGCTCCTCTTTCGACCTCACTCTTCCTACCCATCTCCAGGTGTTTTCCGTTTTTCCTTGATTTGTCTCCTCCTTAGCTGGATCTCACTTGGTAATTCCAGGTGAGTGTTCTTCAATTTAGCTATATTTTCAGTCTGGCCCTCAGAGGAGATGCACAATAGGTCTATCTATTTGGCCACATTTTCCCTCTCTTGGTTGTTTTGGGTTTTTTTTAAGAAAAGTATTTTTAAGTTATATCTACAGTTTCATATCTGGTACATTAATTCACTACTTACTAACTAGGTGACCTTGTACAAATTTCTTAAATTCTTGTGTGTTTCTTTTTACTCATCTGTATAAGGGGATAAATAAAACGTCCCTCTTAAGGTTGGGATGATAATTAAATGAGATAGAGCATGTATATCATTTCAGAAGTATACATACCTGATAAATGTTAGCTATCTTTATTAATATTTCGTCTATTTTCTGTGTTTGCTCTCTCCATTCCTATCTGGTGCACATTAAGGTTGAGTAGCTTTGTACAAAGAGTTGATGTCATGGGCTTAGGCATTTAGTGGACCTGGGTGTGAACTTGGGCAAATTGCTTCATTTCTCTAAGCCTCAGTTTCCCAACTGTGAAACAGTAGTAATATCTGCCTCTTGTGATTATTGCATGGTGCAAATAAGATCATATTTCTAAAGTGCTCAGCATACATGTGCCAAAAAATGGTAGACATTATTATGTTTATAATAAGGACTCTCAAAGCACTATAAAGTATAAAATCATCAAAGAAAGCAGCTCTTTATTCCTTCAATATTTATTTCTTAAGTACTCACTCTATGCCAGACACATAGCTTGGCACTGGAGATGCAGATTTACAATGTGTTGAAACAAATAGGGAGTTTCTTGTGAACTCTTGGTCACTAAGGAAACGAGGCCATCCTGTTCCCTGCACTTTCAAGTTAATCCATGCTCTTCTCTAGGATCCTCGCATTCCAGATGTGAGTGGCTGTGTTTCATATCTCCTCAGATCAAAACGGATTGCTCCGAACAGTGATGTTGAGCATTAAACTGGCAGCGTCAGACTTGAAAAGATGGTGCAGACATTTTGTATCACCATTTTTTGAATGTTATGCCTGGCGAATCTGCGTATGGTAGATATAAAGGAGGTTTCAAATGGGCAAGCTTTACTACTTTGGGCTTTTAGATTGCCAGGCTGCATTTTGGGGAACCCACATAAAAGAATGCCTTTTTCTTTTCTTTTTAAATGTATTACCTCAGAAACTATAGCTCTTTTGCAAAAGCAGTATGTCATTCTGAGCACTCTAGCAATAGAGAGCGCTCAGGTGATTCTACCAATATGTGATGGTCATTTTGATTAACATATGAATCAGCCTTTTAGATAACAAACATTCACAGACACCTATCTACAAATAAAAGGGCATTTTAAATGTATAATCTATTCTTCCCTTTGGCACTAATCTGTGTAGTAAGAGGAATATTTGACCTGGGCTCAGGATGTAGTCTCTGGCCTCCATTCTGCCATGACCTTCAGAGGAAGCTTATGTTTCACCTCCCCCAGGAAGTTTTCTCTGACTACCCCAACCCCCATTAGTGTTTTCCTATGCCAGAGCTGTTACACTTAGGTTCCAGGCTATATGGGTTAACACAACACTTCTCCAGTTGTTTCAACATTATATATCTTGCCTGTCTAAAGGAATTACATGCTACCTGAGGGTAGAGGCCAAGTCTACTGTCTTCAGAAACCTCTGAGTGATAGGACAGTACTAGAAAGTAAATATGCTTCTCTACCAACACCCGATTAACGAAGACCAGTGGTTGATCAATGATGTGAAATGCTATGCTGCTAAACATTTTTTTGGCAGGGAATAGAGGGTGGTGGGAGAATGGAGGCTCTGCTTAGAGGAAACTGAATAAAAAAAGAACATTAGCTGTAACATCAACATATCTGTTGGTCCTTTGAGTCCCCACCTTGCCAATGTATAGCCAGATGATCAAATAGATGCTACTCTATCTCTTCAAGTTTATTTTTCTCATCTTTAAAATATCTGCCTCATCGGGTGTTGTTGAGGATCAAATGAAATAATGTATGGAAAATGCTTTGTAAGCAGGAACCCAACTTTGCACATGCTGTGTTTTAATTCAGTTTGGTTTAAGTTAAAAACGGTAACTTTCTTTCCTCAAATGATAAAAACATATTTCCCGAAATTATCTGAGCCTATAGAAGAAATCCAGTCTCCCCAGTGTTTGCCCTTTTCTCACACCCATTCATCCACTGCGTCCGCTGATACATGCACAGAGGGTTCTATGGCTCACAAAAACATTTTCACATGCATTCTCATACAGAAGTCCTGCGACACAGATATGTAGGTGGTAAGTCTTCCCATTTCATTGATAAGCAAGAAGAGACGTGGGAGGTTTACAGAATGCCCCAGTGTCACCCCAGCTGGCCGAAAGGGGCTCCCTGCCTCCCTGTCTTGTCCTCTCTTCATGATGCCACCTTGGCTCTGCTTTGCACATGTCCTTCCCACATCAGTCTCAGTGATAAACAAGGTCTGCATCCTAGTCAGGGAGATCAGTTCACTAGCATCAAAGTAATTTAAAACACTCAAGGTAAAATGAGTCCACTGTATAAGTCTTTAACATTTCATCATAAATATAAACATTCCCCCGGCCAGCATGGCTCAGTGGTTGAGCGTCAACCCATAAACCAGGAGGTCATGGTTCAATTCCCCGTCAGGCACATGTCTGAGTTGCAGGCTCAATCCCCAGTGCCGGGCATGCAGGAGGCAGCCGATCCACGACTCTTGGTCACCATTGATGTTTCTATCTCTCTCCCCCTCTCCCCTCCTCTCTGAAATCAATAAAAATATGTTTAAAAGTGAAGTAAGTGTAAACATTGTACACCTTCTATATTTTTAGCAGCATGGTAGACCAGTTAAGAATTAGACGGAGCCAATTCTAACGCCCATTCTGCAGCTCACTGGATGGCTGAAATTGAGAAGCCTCTTTGAGCCTTGGTGATCTCGGGTTACCGATACCGAGCTCCCAGTGTTGCGGGTCAGTGAAATGGAATAACGCACCTAAAGCACTTGGTCTGCTCTGTGGCTCGGGGATGAAAGCTGTTCCCGGCCGTGTGAAGTAAGGTAAGATTTATGTCCGAGTGACACAGGAAGGTGTAGCGCTTGGACCTGTATATGCTATCATGGTTTGGCAGTGTTAATGAAACACTTCATCGTGCGTCAGCCACCATCACCTCCACAGGCCATCTCTGGCTGGCGTCATCCAAGGGCCTATGAGCAAAGGACATTCCACTGATGATACACCAGGTTGCCTTGTTTTTGCTCCTTCTTGAAAAGTCGTTTTGGTTACTTTTTTAATTATTATTATTCACGCAGTCCCGACGCTGAGCCTCCAGGCAGAATGCTGTGTGTACAGGAAAGGAGTTTGGAGATTTGCTGTGTGTACTCCCATGAACATGTGGCTTGCCTTTCACTGCCTTTCCCAGCCCACTCCCCATTGGCAGAATTTTTTCACCAGAGAGTGGAAGCGAAAGTGATTCATATTTTTGTAGTCAGATTTTTTTATCCTTCTCCCTGACTCTGAACAGCTTCTTAGGAGGGAAGGCTGGAGGCCTGGGGTCTATAGTCTGAGAGTTGGCCTTATGTGGGGCATGTGTGTAAAAGGTGGGGCCATGGTGTGAGGTATGGGATGATATCCTGGCATTGGGCATGATTAAAGGCCTGAAATAGCTAGGTAGTTATTCAAAGCCACATGACCAGGGAAGGGCAGAGCTTTATCTGACTCCAAAGCCCTTAGTCTTGGACCCTGTGGCTTAGAGTTTCTCAAATGCCACGTTCTAAACAAGTGCCCTCTAGGAAAAAATTTAACTTAAAGGCAAACCTTTCATGATGGATTTGCGTATTGGGCAGTCCAGTTGGGGAAGGTGTGTTGCTTTGAGAGGCAACACCTTTAAGTGGTTCTCAACTGTTCTCCAAAGAGGTAGCTGGGCACTTTGCCTACATAGAGACCTTCTTTCCTGTGTCGTTAAAGAGGTCTACAGGATGATCGTGATTTTTCTTGATAAACTCTGACACCCAGAGAACGGGACTCCCTCCCCATGAACAAGGCCATGGACAGACTATGATAGGGGCTTCTGGGTAATCAATGACAAGGTCGGGGCAACAGGCTCAAGGGAGAACTGGGTGGGGGGGGGACTTTGAGGAGTTGCTATCAGGAGGCTAAATGTCATGAAAGCCACAAATACAAGCCACATATGTAATTTAAAACTTTCTGAGTCACAATTTTAAAAGTAAAAACAGGTAAAATAATGAATATGTTTTATTTAATCTGATAGATCCAAAATATTAATGAGATATTTTACATTCTTTTGCATTCTTTATTTCTATTTTTCTGGGGGCGGGGGGTGGGGTGTAATAAGTCTTTGAGATCCAGAGTGTGTTTTACACTTACCACACATCTTTGTTTGGGCTGAAACAGGCACAGGTGGCTAGTGATGACTGAATGAGACCATGCGAGTCTAACAGCACCAGTGACATAGCAGCCCCCTCCCACCAGCACTCACTCTCCCCACCCCTGTATTTTCTGTGCACAGTTATCACCGGATGAATTATATATTTCCTTTACTTGTCTCTCTCATTATTAATTAGGACACAGTCTAAACTGGTATTATAATGAATGAGCAGATGGATAGATCATAGATAGATAGATAGATAGATAGATAGATAGATAGATAGATAGATAGACAGACAGACAATGGTTTAAACAAACTTGATTTCTTTCCAGTCCAGAGGAGGCTGCCAGTGCTGGATGGGTAGTTCAGTTACACATGCTCTCCCTGAAGCCCAGGCTCGGTCTATATTACTCCTCTGCCAGTCTCAACCTGTGGCACTGATCTCATCCTAGATGCTTCTTCAGCATCTTCACGGTCACACTCCAGTCTGAAGCACATTCTTTTTATTTTTCTATTTTAAGGACACAGTCCTCTCTCCCTCCCTTCCTCTCTTCCTCTCTTTCTCCCTTCCTTCCTCTCTTATACTTCTGCAAGGGCCTGACCCCGAGACAATACACTTCCCTTTTGCTTACATCTCTGGCCAGAATGTAGTGACGTATTACATCAAGCTGATGTCACCTGCTGGATGAGCGAGTGGCCAGCCAGTATGGGCAGTTCTAATATTAAAGTTGGAAGGAAAGAGTTGCCCCAACCAACTGGAATGTTTTGTTCACTGCTGTAGCCCCAGTAGTGGAGTACCAAGGGTAGGGCTGTGGGAGCATCTCTCTGGCAGGGGGAGCATCTCATGTGACATGGTTAGAATTGCACATACGTACTGCTAATGATAGTTGGTTTCATTGTTATTTTTAAATTCTCCACGGACCCTGCACCCCATATTAGCTGCACCAGAGAAGAATGCTCCCCTGTCCTGCCCTTGGAATGCTACTGAGCCCTGGCACCAAGGGTACTGGCTGGCACATAGTAAATACTCGATATATGCAGGGTGAATGAATAGAACTACCACTGCATCCTTCCCTGTCATTGCCACATCACAGATAGTAGCCCTTAGACATGTCGATAGTTCGCTGCAACTCCCTCTTGAACCATGAACTCCTTGAGCACTGGAACCAGCACCAGCTGTCATAGCTTGAGGCCAGGCACTCAGTTAACGTCGGTTGAATGAAGAAACCAATGAAGTTCATTGAAAGCTACCCCTGAACCAACTCCACTGAACCAACTCCAGGCAGGAGTTTTCCATCTGAGTCTTTTTCTCTTTGCCAGAACAGCTGAGCCTGAGACTGGGAAGGTAGACTGGCTCCAATTTGTGTGTTACCTTATGCATCAGGTTAAGGAATTTGCACTTTGTCCTAAAAGCAATAGGGGGCCATCAACACAGTTTGACCAGCTGGAGCTTTAATTGGAGATGTGATTTAGTGATCGGATAATGGGCAAGAAGAAACTAATCAGCATTTTCTCAGGCCTTCTGGCTTCAGCTTTCTAGGCACGGGCATTTTCTAGTGCTCTTCATCCATTTCTGAGGACGCCATTCATTTGCCATCTCAGTCCAAATGTTCCTCCTCTGTTCTCCATTTTGATAAGTACAGTCTTTGACTCACTCTGCATCTGTCCATTCTCAACATCCTTGTAGCAGATACCTTTAGAAGGTATGTTCCTTTAAAGCAGGACTCTGCCTTGTCCACTGCTTCATCCCCAAGGGCAGGAACAGTGCCTGGCACTTAGTAGGCTGTCCCTAAATCTGTTTTATGCCTGGAGATAAGGAGATGAGGTGGGAACTCAAATAGCACATCTGTCCAATGGGGCACACAGAGTGTCCTTCAAGCATTTGGAATCTGTTCTCATGTTCCCTCAAGTCTTCTCCTCAGAATTACCTCTCTTGCTCCTTCAGCCATTCCTGAGGACATGATTTTAGTTCCCTTTTTCCAGCCTGGTCTCTGCTTTCCATGAGGGATGGCATATGCATGACCCTGTTGAACTCTAGTGCTCAGAGTGAAGCCTGATGCTCCAGGTGAAGTTTGGCCTGATAGAGGAAAGCAGGAGACTCCTCCTTCATTTCAGAGAGTTCGTTTCTACTCACCGGTGCCCCTGGTGTCAAGCAGTCAACTTTTTTAGTAGCTGCTCCCTGACCTACAGAGCACACCATCAACCAACACGGCATCCCCGTATATCATAGGCACCTTCCTCTGTATCTCTTTCTACAGATTTACTCTGTCTGCCAATCTGGAAGAGAAACTAGAGATTATTCAAATAAAACACATAATATCTCTGGCTCAGTTGGTTGGAGTGTCATCTGGTCAGAGCACATACCTAGGTTGTGGGTTGATCCCCCATCAGGACATGTATAGGAGGCAACCCATCTCTCTCTCTCTCTTTCTCTCTCTCTCTCTCTCTCTCTCTCTCTCTCTCTCTCTCTCTCTCTCTCTCTCTCTCCCCTTCTCTCTAAGGTGAGGATAAAAAAAAGCCACAATAACAAATAAAAAGACACTTTATAAAAGTGGTTATTAAGCCACTGCTATATCTATGCAAATATTCTAAGCACAAGACTTTAAGCAAAATGATTAAAAATCAAGGACCAGCAAGATATTTGATACTCCTCATGATGGGACATTGTACATTGTTGTACTATTGCAAATTTTCTTGATTTTATTAATTTTGTTATTCAGTGGATTTGGTTTTAACATGTTGGATTTAAGACATTGTTATAATTGGAATTTATAAAAGAACATTGTGCCTGGCATGACATGAAGCCAACTTAGAAAACCCAAATTTGCCACTTAACTATGTGATCTTGGATAAGTTAGTCTGTCTCTTAAAATCTGTCTCTTTGTCTAATAAGACTAATAATACCAATAGTAGAATGGATTGAGAAAATTCACAAAATGTGCCATTTACATAATAACAAATACAAATGTTTTCAAATGTGTGAACAGATAAAAAAGACATTTAACTTCACTAAGGAAAATAATGAGATGTTACCTTAAAAAGTGATAGTATCTCCCTAGCCAGTAGCTCAGTGGTTAGAGCACCAGTCCATGCACTGAAAGGTTTCGAGTTTGACTCCCAGTCATGGGCACATGCCTGGGTTGCAAGTTCAATCCCCAATCCCAGTTGGAGCCCAGGCAGGAGGCAACCAATCGATGTGTCTCTCTCACATTGATGTTTCTCTCTCTCTTTCTCTCTCATTCTCTTCCTCTTCCCCACCTTCCCTTCTTATCCTCTGTCCACGCTCTGTAAAGATCAATGGAAAAAAATATCCTTGGGTGAGGATTAACAACAACAAAAAGTGATAGTCCTTAGGGAGATACCTTAGCAGATAATTGTTAGCAGTGAGTGAGGGAAGTGGACACTGCATCCTATACTTATGATAGAAATATAAATTATGGCAGTTCTTTTAGAAGACTGTTTGGAAACACATGTAAAAATCCTTGAAGATGTGAATACCTTTGACCTATAAAACAATTTCACTCAATGTTTTTGCCTAGAGAGGTAACATAGAGGTATATAAAAATTCATACACAAGGATATTCATTGCAACAATTTTATAAATAATGAATAGATACAACCTAAATGTTTAATTGCAGCTACTAAAACATGTATTTTAGAAGGATATTTAATGACATAGAACATACGTATTACATTAAAAAGAAGAAACTATGCCCAATATAATCCCAATTTGTAAAAAGAATTCATTCATGTGTATTTATGTGTGCTTTGAAAAATATATGAGCCCTGGACAGTGTGGCTCAGTTGGTTGGAACATTGTTCCATATACTGAAAGGTCTCAGGTCAGGGCACATGTCCAGGTTGCCCTAGTCAGGCACACAGAGGATGCAACTGATTTATGTTTGTTTGTTTGTTTGTTTTTCTCTCTCCCTTCCTTCATCTAAAATCAATTTAAAAATAAGAATAAGTAAATAAAAAAATATGATACTTGTTAGTGATTATCTGTGGGTTTGCAGCAGTTCTCAACCTGTGGGTTGTGACCCCTTTGGGGATCGAATGACCCTTTCACAGAGGTTGCCTAAGACCATCCTGCATATCAGATATTTACATTATGCTTCATAACAGCAGCAACATTACAGTTATGAAGTAGCAACGAAAATAATTTTATGGTTGGGTCACAACATGGGGAACTGTGTTTAAAGGGCCAGAAGGTTGAAAACCACTGGGTTAGGATATATGGTAACTTTAATTTTTTTCTTTGTGTTTCTCTCTTTTTCAAAATTTCCACAACATTGTTTTTTAAAGGGTAAATTAAGAATAGCCTGCCCTACCTGGTTTGGCTCAGTGGATAGAGCGTCGGCATTCTGGTCAAGGGCATGTGCCTTGATTGAGAGCACATCCCCAGTGGGGTGTGCAGGAGGCAGCTGATCGATGTTTCTCTCTCATCGATGTTTCTGACTCTCTATCCCTCTCCTTTCCTCTCTGTAAAAAATCAATAAAATATATATATTTTTAAAAAGAATAGCCTTACACACTTGCAAGAATGGTGAGCATCTAAATTTAAATTATAATATCGATGTGGAAATGTCATACAAATTTTTTTCATTATTGTTAGATAGTCATCATTTCCTCATATTTTGCTTTTCTGTAATACTTCCTTCTTGTTCTTCCTCTTTCCCTGTCCTCTTCTCTCCCTCTCTCCATCAAGCCCTTACTTCTCTTCACTTTTGGCTCTCTCCCTCTTCTCTTATGCCTGGCCCTGGCCCTGGGCTTTGCTCAGCTGCCGCTAGGAGTTAAGAGTCAAATAGTGTGCTGACCCTGATCTGAAGCTCAGTTGATTCAAACTGAGCAAGAAGTGAACAAGTTTCTTGCATTTCCTCTCAGACCTCTAGTAGCCCTGACATACATCCTGGACTAATCAAGACTGTGCGAAATGTACGTCCATCCATTCGGAGCGGAGCTCTTGTCATAGAGGACCGAATTACCAACTTCTCAAAACTGTGGGGAGGGGGAGGCTGTGTTTTTCTTCTACATCACAAATGTTTGATGCCTCTGCAGTCCAACACGACTCGAAAATAGCTTTGTCAAACAAAGCATGAACACTAGGAGTTTCCTGACATTTTCATAACTATGAGCATATGATTTGCAGTTCATATTGAATAACGATGTAAGAAAGCTGCCAAGAGAGCTCCAAATACTATTTCCAGCACTGGTCCCTAACCAGTTACAGCTGCCTCCCCGCAGACTGTGAGCACAGACTACCAGGTTCTGTGGTTCTCCCGCTTGCAAAGTTTGTATTGAGTTACTGGGAGTCATTCTAATGGGGGAAGTCACTCTCCTGGCAAGCATTTGAGATGAATAAAGCTAAGGGTTTAATGTTCTAATGAAAAAATTTGTCAATATTTAAATCAAACGTGTGAACACTAAGTGTTTTTACATCTGTTTGCTGCAGAGGTTGCGAGGCGGTCTTTGGCTTTCCAGACACGAATAAAGTAGATAGATGCACTGTTAAACTTTCGAACAATGACAAAGGAAAACCTGGAGTAATTGCTTCACTCAAAGCCTGCCAGGAGATTAATTGCCTACGAGATGTGTTTTATGCAGTGTCCACAAACGGCAGAATCTACAGGAGTGCCTTGCTTTCGCTAGGAGAAAACATATGTCACCTCTCACCAACGATGTTTATGTCTTTTCACAAACCTGTCTTCTCTCAGCCTGAAGACATTCCAACTGGAAATGACTACAAAGCCAGGAGTTGATAGGTTAGGGGTGTTTAGCAATGCTTAAAATAATACCCTCATGGCGTCAGATACCATGCTGTACTCGGAGCCCAGTGTAACAGCAAGCTAGACCCAGGGGACTGGGAGGCCTTTTCGTTGCTGGCTAGAGAAAGTGGGGGGAAGAGGGGAGCGGGGGGCCTGCCTTTGACCTGCCAACTCGGAAACTAACAGATTTGGGGCTGCAAGGCTCTTGGGGAGCTAGCTAAGTGAAGTTAAGAAATATGATGGAACCTGTCTTAGTCCCCCTTCGGGACTGTATTCAAGCGAGGGATTGCTGAAGGCGGACGGTGCAGAGTCTGGAGGAAGTCTGCACAGCCGTAGTGGAGAAGCATAGAGTGCAACTCCATAAACGCGTATTGGGTGCCTTCTGTGAACCAGGTTAAATGTGCTGGGCTCTGCTGGAAGTGAGACCAGGGATGGGTTAAGCGACAAAGGAAAAATACGAACAGCTGCTACACTTCAGGAACATGCTGCCTGGGGGAGAAACAGACATCTCAACAAACAGTCCTAATAGCATGAAGTGAGTGCGGGATGCTAGAGAGAGCATCTTTTCCTGGACTCACCTAGCAGCAGCAGGAAAGCATCTAAAGGAAATAAAACTGAACTAGAATGGGAAGGATACAGGGTAGTGATCCAGGTGAGAGGGGGAGGATGGATTTCTTGGAAGAGAAGCAGTCAGGACACAAATGTCTCTGACGGTGAGGTGTGTTCAGAGACTACATCCTTTTTTATCACGAGGTCCTAGAGTCCTAGGTGGACAATGGCAGGAGACAGAGCTGAAGAAGTGGGTGAGGCTGGTCACTGGGGAGCGTGCAGTGGAGAGTCACTGAAGTTATGAGCAAGAGATGACCTGATCCACCTCTTAGGTGGCACATTCTTCAGCGGCAGGAAAGATCAATAGGCAGGGTGCAGGATGGAGGTAGAGAGGCAGACCAGTGAGGAGGAGACTGCAACCATCCTGGTGGGATATGCTGGGAAATTAAACTGCAGTAACCATAGATGGTTAGGATGGGAAAGAACATTAGCATTGGAAAGAACATATCACAGAGTTCAATTTCTATGGTATGCAAATGGAATAGCCGAGGACCGAAGAGGGCGAGTGACCTATCCAAGGTTACATGGTAATAAAGTTTATTGGCAGCCAAATCAGGACCAAGGACCCTGGCCTTCTGATTTCCAGCCCACTGACTTTTCCACTCAGCAATGCCAGGATCAGTCCCAGCATCCCACCTATTAGGCAGTGCCCTAGAGAAGCCTGGAATGTACTTGGCCAGCATTTTTCCTGTTAATATCTAGGAGGAGGGAAGAGTGTTTGTAGCATCAAGCCAGACTGCCTGGGAGCCAGGGCGGGGAGGGGAGGAGGCGGGTGGCGAGGGGATGGGAGTGTCTTTTCTGTTCATCTTCTTTCTCTCTGGCTTTAGATATCTCCCTTAATTTACCCTCTGCTCCTTCTCCTTCTCCAGAAAACCTTCTCAACTGTTTATGACATTTTCTCCCTTCTGCTGAGTCTAAGCAGTGAAACAAGACAATCTAGCACTTTCTCTCCAGCTTGCTTTCTCAATATGTGAATCTGACTTCTGCATCATTGCTAAGGACTGTGACAATTTGAAGGCCATGTGGTCCAATAAAATCAAGATCAACTGTTTGCATCCACACTGCTTCCTTTGCACATATAACCATTTTACATAGCAGCATTATTTAGGCAAAAATGGTGTTCTGTGTTGTCTTTTTCAGTAAATTTACATGTGTACATATTTTTATGTATATTTGTATCAGTTTTATAGTATTCCTTATGGTGGAAACAGCAGGAAATTTAGAGTGAGGCCTAAGGTTTTGGGTAAGAGACTTCACCTCCAAACCTCAGTTTCGTCAACTAGAAAATGTGGCTACCGCTGCTACTTGGAGGGTACCTGGCAGAGAAAGGGTCAATCCTACTCCCACCTTTTTGGGTTGTTTCATAAGGTATTATGGTATCTTCATAAACATCGAGGTATGATTACAAATGGTACCCATAGCTCAAAGTCAAGGGTCATTTGTTTTAACCTACCTCAAAGCTGAGGATATTTTTTAGCACTGAGTAAAATCTTGATACCTTGTGAAAGTATGTAGGAAAAAAATAAAGAAATGAAAGCTTAATTAGCTAAGAAATGTCTGGCCTTCCAATATTATACATATTGAAGTAACCAGAGTGTATTGTATACCTGGGGATGGCTATGCGGTTTATGGAGAGTGTCAGTCACAGGGACAACACCGTTTTCCATTAAGGCTGGCCCTCACAGAGGACTGAATGAGGAATGAGCAGAAAATCAGAGGCTGGCTTCCCAGTTATTGGACTCCCATGGTGAGTCAGCTGAGCAGTGGTAGGCATCTGAGCCAGGAGGGAGGCGAGGGGTGGAATGCAAGAAGTGCTTTGGAAAATAATTTAGTTTTCAAGTTAAATTGTTGTTACTCTTAAATGTTGCCCATTTTCCTCCTCCGCTTTAATTCTTCTGGTCAGCAGGATTAAATTCATGGGGAAATTGGGTGGCTGGGGTGGGGAAGTGGAGAAATTAACTATGAATTTTCAGTTGTTACATGAACTCAGGTTCCCTCTTTGCTGAAGTTAATAAAAAATAATGGGAGAAATTTAATTCACTCCTTAAATATTTATTAGGTGTCAACTACTTGACACTTACCAGGTGCTGTTCTAGGCAATGGGGAAATAGCAGTGTCCTTCCTGTCTTCATGAAGTTTGTTTATAAATATTAAATGATTAATGTATCAATGCAGAATATATCTGATGATGCTAAGTGCAATGCATAATCATCAGTGAGGTAAGGGCAAGGGGGAAAGTAGTGGATATGAGATCAGAGAGGTATGGGGGCAGAAAACTATGAAAGGACTCCATTTTTTACTTAGCATGAGAAGAGAAACCATTGGAGAAGTTTGAACAGAGGAGGGACATGAGTTAGTTTATGTCCTAAAAGGATTCCCTCCACCTGCCATGTTGAGAAGAGCTGGAGTGGGGGGGGGGGTTGGTGAGGAGGGGGGAGTATCCAAGAGTATGAGTAGCAAGACCAGTTGTGAGACTTTTGTGGAGGGAAATCATGCAGAGATAATGGTGGTCTGAACTGGGCAGGAAAGGTGAGTTAGGGGTAGATATTTGAAGGCGGAGGTAAAAGCATGAGCTGATGGTTTCAATATGATTATGAGAGAAAGTGTAGAGACAAGGAGAATGCAAAAGTTTTTTGTTATGAACAATTGTAAGGATGGAATTGTTATTTACTGGGTGGAGGAAGAATGCAAGAGTGTTCTTGAAGGGAAATAAGCATTCAATTGTAGACATATTGAGTTTGAATTCCTTTTGGATACCCAAGTGGAGATATGGAGAATGAAGTTCAGAGAGTGGCGTGATCTAGAGATGTGACTGTGGGAAGAGACAGGAAGATCAGGTTAGGAAGTGAGAATGGGAGGAAGAGGTCTGAGGACTAGGCCTAGGGATCTCAATGACTGAAATCTTGAACTGACAAACGAGACTAAGAAGTCACAGCCAAAGAAGTAAAGAAAACCAAGAGAGAAGAGTGTCCTCTAAAAGGAAGAGTTTCCCAAAGGAGTAATGAACTGTGTCAAATGCTGCTGCTGGGACAGTAAAGATAAAGAGTGGAAATTCACTGTTGGATTTAGTAACAAGGAGGTCATTGACCTTAACAAGAGCTTTCAGTGGGATGGCAAAGCAATGACTTGCTTTCAGTGAGCACAGACACAATTGGGAGAACCAGGGAAAGCAGGTGTAGACATCTCCTTTGAGAGGTGTCTATGAGAAAAGGGAGCAAAAAGAAAAAGCACACGTAGTTTACCAGGGATGGTCTGAAGAGAGTTTGTTTTAAGATGGAAGATATTATAGCACATTGGTGTATTGGTGGGAAAATGACACACAGAGATGGGGAGATGGTGATACAGCATAGACAAGGGACAGCTGCCGAGTCATGCCCATGAATAGGTGAAGAGGGTGGGATCCATTGCTCAAGACTAGTTAGGGCTGAGATTGGAGCCCATCCGCTGTAACAGGATGGGAGCAGAGTTTATGGAGCAGACCAAGGAGGAGTAGAAGCAGCAATTTGGTCAAATTTGCCTTTTAAGGGCTAACCCCTAAGTCTTAGCTTTTCTGTCTTCATAAGTCATACCCACTTCTGTTCCCAGCATGTCCAGAGTTCACACACGTGCATAATGTTACACATCACTAGCCTTTGGTACAATGAGAAGGAACTCTAAGATATAAATTACTTTTTTAAGTGGGAGAAAGAGCTTCCAGCTAGAAATATATAAGTCAACTAGGGGCCCGGTGCACAAAATTCATGCACGGGGGCGGAGGGGGGGCAGTCCCTCAGCCTGACCTGCACCCTCTCCAATATGGAGTTCTTGGGGACTCTCACAATCCAGTACCTCTGGTTCTTAACCGCTCACCTGCCTGCCTGCCCTAACCACTCTGTCCGCCTGCCTGCCTGATCCCCCTAACTGCCCTCCCCTGCCGGCCTGGTCACCCCTATTAACTTTCTTTTTTCATCTTATCCCCTTCACGCACAATTGTATTTGACTTCCTTATTGGCTTCTTCCTCTCACACCATTTTTCTCCTTTATGTAACACTTTTCATACTAACTCATCATGTATAAACTTTTCTTTCCTCCTTATTTCCTACTTCTGTTCCATCATCATTCTTCCCATTTTTCTACTACCCTCCTTCCCTTCCCAAATTCCTTTCCTTTATCTTTACCCCTGCCCACCCTCCCCTTTTCCTTCCTTCCCACCTTAATTTTTTTCTTCACTTCCCCCCTCTGACCTGCTTTGCTCCCTCCCCCATTCCTTCCTTCTTCCCATTCTCCTTTTAAACTCTACCAGCTCCCCTTTTATAACTTTTCTTCCCTCCCTCTTTTTCTCTCATCCTACCTTTGCCATATATTCTTCTCTACTTACTGCCACTGTTTTAATACCTATCTACCTACCTGCCAATTATCCACTATCATTTATCTTTTTTTCTTTTCTGACTTCTACTTTTAAAATCTGTCCACAGTACACAACTATACTTGGTTTTCATTATAGGCCCTACAGTTCACTCATACATCCTCTTTTTTAACTCTGCTATCCACTGACTCTTTTATAAAGTTCTTCCCTCCGTCCTGTTCCACCCCTCCCCCACCTGATTACTTCCCCCCAAACTCTCCCTGGCTGCTGCTCCCTCCACTCCGCCCCCTGCCCATCTCTCCATCTCCTGGCTCCTCTGGGCTTCTACCTGGAAAGTGTTCGGATGGCCAGGAGCACACACAGGGAGGCTTAGGCTTAGGCCTCCATGTGCCCCTGGCCATCTGATCGCTTTCCAGGTCACAGCCACTGGCCAGCTCATTCCTCCCACCCCCCGGCTCCCAAGGCAGAGGTCATCCATCTGCCCTGCTGGACCCCGGTGTGCGGCTTCTCCGGGGCTGTGGCCTCCACCATCTTGGCTGGGCTAATTTGCATACAGTCGCTCTGATTGGCTGGTGGGCATGGCTTAGGCCTCCTGAAGAAACAGTCAATTTTAATATTATGCTTTTATTAGATTAGATATAAACACTACACTACAGTGGGGCATGGGGTGGGAGGATTTTTAGGTTTTCTTCTCTTTGGTGCCTAGAATAGTATTGATTTCTAGACTAAAATAAGGCAGAAAGAGAATTTATATTTCATAAGCAACTATCATGAGCAAATAAAAATGTGGTATGCATTATTTAATATGCCAGTTTTACAGATGCAAAGGCTCAGAGATAAACACCTGGCAAAGAGCACATGCAGCTGGAAGGCAGCTGTCAGGTTTGAACCCAGGTCTGTGGGTCTCCAAAGCCCTGGTCTTTCCACCACACTGTGCTCTGCCCACCTGATTACTTGGTGAACTTGGAAAAGTCACATAGCTACTCACTTTTGGTTCTTTCACCTTTAGAGAGGGTTAGACAAGAGCCCTGCAAAGTCTCGTTCCTACCAAATGACTCCATAAGATGGGGGGTTCCAGGGACAGCTATATGGCATGGGGCCTGTCCTCGGCTCACAGTACCCTCCACCAACTCTGTAATCCGTCCCTTACTGTTCCCTGCCACCTCTGACACAGGCTCAGCTCTCTGTATGGAAACCATGGGATGACCTGTACTCTGTATTGGGTTTATCATGGGCTTTTGAGGGAGGTTGTGGCCTCTGCCGTTTCCAGCTGAGCCTGCCATCCTGGGCCTAATCTCCAGCCTTAGATCTCCAGTCCCTCTGTTTGGCACACTGTCAACAAACACACCATTTCCTGCTGTCTCTGTCTTTAGTATAAAATCTCTCTTCTCCTTTTATTATTATCACTAGAGGCCCAGTACATGAAATTTGTGCACAGGGGGGCAGGGGGGTTGTGTTCCCTCAGCCTGACCTGTGCCCTCTCACAGTCTGGGACCTTATGGGGGATGTCCGCCTGCCAGCTTAAGCTCACTCCCGCCACCACCACTGTGCTCGCCAGCCATGAGCCTGGCTTCTGGCTGAGCAGTGCTCCCCCTGTGGGAGCACACTGACCGCCAGGGGTCAGCTCCTGCATTGAATGTTTGCCCCCTGGTGTCCAGTGCATGTCATAGCAACCAGTCATTCCACCGTTAGGTCAATTTGCATATTAGCCTTTTATTATATAGGATAATTTTGAAGTGGCACATTTAAAATAAGACGATGTTTAAAAAGATTAAGGGGATATGAAAGCAGGATGTAAGTATATAAAGAGGGAATGGTATGCTGAACCTCTTTACTCCCATAAACATACAGATTAAGACCCTACCTTTGAGCCCATCCTTCCTTCCACCCCACCCTCAGCATCCCCTGCACCACTACCCCATTACTCCCATTAAGCTTCACTCTGCCTCTTGACTCCACTTACCTTGGCTAGTTAATTTATGATTTGTTGAATTATTCTTCTTTTAAGCTATCACCTTCTCTAGAAGCCTTCCCAGTCTCAGTTGAATACCCTTCTCTTATTCTCAGCACAAGGCTTCAACACATGTGTTGGTTGAAAAGAATGGGAAATGTGAAAAGAGAGGGAAAGAAGAACAGAGAGGGAAGGGAAGGGAAACAGAGATTATATTTATCCCACTTATATTTCTCCTTTTACCAGACTGTAAAGTCCTGGCAAACAGGAATTATATCATTGGTATCCGAAGGCCACTTTTCCACTCTAGTTAAAGCCCCCAGATCTACCCCTATTCCTCTTTCTCCTTAAAGGACCCATTGGATTTCACAGTCTTGTCCCAGGGACCCATCGTTTAACAGATCACAATTGCAATATTCCCATTTGGTGCATCACAAATCAATCCCTATTGTAAGGTGAATGTCTGCCTTGACTACAATTTTTTAAAAATGTGTACATTCTGTGTCTGGCATGGGCACCTCTGCATTGCCTTGTTTTGGGTTGGGGATAGGGGTTTAGGGGAGGCATTAAACTCTTGCTTTTTATGAAGACTAGTACAGTAGTCCCCTCCTTATCTGTGGGGGTTACATTCCAAGACCTCCAGTGGATGCCTGAAACCATGGATAGTACCCAACCCTATACGTACTATGCTTTTTTCCTATATGTACTTGTCTTTCCACTTTAAGGAAGCACTTTGCAGCTTCTCTTTGGCATATCTGAATTGCCAGCATCGCTGACTCTTGCACCTTAGGACCATTATTAAGTAAAATAAAGCTGACTTGAAAGCAAGCACTGTGATACTGTGGCAGTCCATTTGATCATTCAGAAGACTACCAAGTGACTAACAGGCAGGTAAGCTACACAGTGTGGATACGCTGGACAAAGGGATGATTCACATCCCAGGCAGATAAGGGGGAGCTCAATAGTCTTTCATAACTGCCATCAGCAGAAGAAGTAAGAAACAAAGCTGAGACAAAACAGGAAAGCCAGGATTGGGGATCGGGTTTCACCCCATTTCTGAGTACCAAGATGAAATTAAAACCCTACTAAGAAGTCCCTAAATTCCTTTTACCACTCTTTCCACAAACTTTCTATTTTTTCAATCCATGGCCCAAGGCATAAAAGAAAAGTGAAAAAAAAAAAAAATCAAAGCAATCCTAGTACCATTTGTGGTAGAAAATCTGACCAGATTGGTATGTGTGAATTTCATATTATTCTAAACTCTCATTATTCTCAATGGGCAGATTGAGGGGGTAGTTTGAATGCCTGATGTTTGGAGACCTGCCAGAGAACATCTAAAGGGGGCGGGGGATGGGCGTTGGGGCCTCTGAGTATCTCCTATGCATTCCCGCTCCAGCCTGAGCAGGGCGTCAAGCAGGCCCTTCTTAGGAGGACGAGTGAAAACACCCCAGGGCTTCTTAGAAGGTGCAAGGCGACCCTGCCGCTATGGCCTCAGTAAGTAGGAGAGAGCAGAAATCACTCATTCTTTTCATTGGTGATCTTCCACAGCCCTGCAAAGACCATGCTAGTGCAATGCTATCGTTTTCTAGTGTGTGTTTAAATAGAAATGTAATGTATTGCATGCATAATTTTCCCCAAAATTACATTTGTGAGATACAAGCCTGGGTAATTCTGCTCCCTTTCCAAAGTGAAACGCAACCCTTGTGTTTCCAAACATCGCTGTGAAGCGAGGCCAGTACCTTCCCATTTCTGACTTGGACACAAGTAACTATTATGTGCTGCTCTGGAAACTATGACAGAACTGTATTCATCTGTTTGTTTTAATGGTTCATAGCCAAGAGGGAAAAAAAGCTAAATTTTAAATTTAATTTTTTAAAGCAAAAAAAAAAAAAAAAAAAAAAAGGTGTGAGAAAGAGTGAGGGACTCTTTTGCTAAGGAAATAAGGTGTTAACAATGGTCGGGATTCAGAGGTGGGAGACAGCCCCTGATGCTGACACAGGCACCTCAGGATGGCTTGTGCTCCCAGAGGCATTCCAGGAGGAGAAGGAGGGGGACCAGAGTGAGCAGAATTCTCAGCCCTGAAGATTGACATCTTCCCTGTGAGTCAGAACCCCTCTGGGTGGACGTCCCTTGCTTGGCTCACTTTGAAAGCTGATGACCTTTGAAAGGTCAAGTATGTTGACTCCTAACCTTCTTTGATGCCCACTTTCAGATTGGTCTTTAGAAAACAAAGTGTGTGAGATAACTTTGGGATCCCATATTTAACCTATAATTTCTTAACCACAGCCAACTTGAGGCTGAGCGTATTCTTGGCTCTGCCGACAACCCCCCTTCTCTCCTTCACTCCACCAGCTCTTCCCAACAGCTCTTCCTGTATTTGTCCTGATGTCCCTTCTCTTCCATGGTGTGTGCGTGAAAGCTGGCAGGACAAAGTATTTCCCCTCCTCCTTCTGGGCATTTAACCAAGGATGCTTCAAGGCTTCAAATCTACCCAGGAAAAGCAAGGAGGTATTTTTGGAGAGGTGGTAACTTTTTGACCACATCAGAACATCATTTGTTCTCCGAGTTTCTGTGTCTCTGATCTTTTATCTACATTGGAATAATTCTGCAGCCTCTGCTTAGGTCTTTCATTTTATGGTGTATCTCCCTTTTTAATTAAAAGACGGAGCTGACTTTCAGCTGAACGAGATCTGACTGCACCTCCCAAGGGAGAACCCTGCCTCTGAGCTGGGAAGCACTGCACCCAGCCCTGAGGTTCCTAGAGGCGGGCCTGGGAAGCACTGTGTGCTATGCTTTAACCAGATCCACTAACATGTGGCCTGATTTACAAATTTAAAAAGGGATACTTTCCATGCATTTATGGCCACAATGGTCTTTTGGAAAGGCACTGGTAAGTTATTTTTGCTTGGCTAAAGAGAAATTACTTCTTACATGAGAAAAAATAACCCACACGTTGCTAAGTCACACACTAAAGCATACCTAGGGGGTACTGCAGCTCTCCGAGCTATGTGATCGTTCTCCTTCAGATCGAGATTCAGGTCTTCCGGGGCAGGCATCTTGATGTGATTTCATCTTCATTCCATAAAATGGGGCTCTTAGTTAAGAGGCTTGAGTGGGGTCAAATCCAAAGTGTTGGGTTATTTCATTCACGACAACCTATCCCTATGAAGCTGCCATGGGTGGTGGGCAGAACCACCCTGGCATTCCAGTTGAGGAGCTATGAGCCTCAGAACAAAGCAGCCTACTGATAACTGTGTAAATGCTCAATGCTTCTAGCCAATTAGGCAGCTTGGAAAGAACCCTCAAAATTGCCCCCAAGTCTCTCCCCAGCTCTGAAGCTTCAAATTCCAACCACTGGTCCTCTCCCGAAGTCCCTCTACCTTGTCCCTTGTGTATACATGACATCTTTTCTAAATAGAGGTGAAATTCACACAACGCAAAATCAGCCATTTTAAAGTGAGCAATTTAGTAGCAGTTAGTACATTCACATGCTGTGCAACCACCACCTCTGTCTATTCCAAAGTATTTTCACCACAAAATTAAATTCCACACCCACTGAGTAATTATCCCCTATTTCTCCCTCCCCTGGCTCCTGGTAACCACCCCTCTGCTTTCTATCTCTGTGGATTTGCCTGTTGTCAAGATTTCATATCAGTGGCATCACTTGATATGTAGCCATCTGTGTCTTGCTTATTTCGCTTAGCATGATGTTTTGGAGACCCTTCCACGTTGTGTCTTGTTTGATTGAGAGCTTCCTTCCGTTTTTATCACTGAATACTATTCCATTGTACGTGTGTCTCACATTTTGTCTAGCCATTCATCTGTAGATGAGTATTTGGGATTGTTCCAACTTGTTTTTCTTTTTCTTTCTTTCTCTCTCTCTTTTTTTCTTTTTTACTTCGAATAGGACCATGTACACTGGTGAACAAGTATTTTTGTTTGAGTACCTGTTTTCAATTCTTTAGTTTAAGTGAGATTTTATAATTAGCAGAGTACCTTTACATCCATTCTTTTCTCACTAAGGAAAGGCAGACATTTTAACGGGATCTTATTACCCCAAAGGGGGATTTTTAGGGCCTAACTCATTAGCAAGAATCAGTTCAGCTGGTTTAGTCTACTAGCCCAGCCCCTGCTCCAGTGTCAAATCTGACGAGGAAGAAAGTTGGGGGCGTGCCTGGTGTGAAGAAAGGTCCATCCCATTTCCCCTGATGCTAACATCTGGCCTCCTATTGTGCAATGTGCTTCTCATCTTCAGAGAATTCCCTTCTTTGCTCACTGACCTGAGCAGCATGCCCAGCGTTTGTAGCGATAGACTTCCACTGTTGCTGTCAAAGGCCTTTGGGCTGCGACTTGCAGTGGCTGCGCGTCTCTTTCCTTGGTCTATGGTGCTGCCTGGGTGGATCCTTCTGCTGCCACAGTGGTTGCCATCACTCTGGGCCCACTTTGACAATCTCTTACAAGCTCCTTCCCCTGGGAGATGGGGGCGACTCTGGCGGTGCAGGGCAGACTGTGTTTGCTGTTCCCTGTCACATGACAGCGAGCTCGGAACGTCCAAGAGGCTGGCGATGTGGTCACTGAGTGACCTTTCTGAGAAACAAGAGTTCCCATCACAAAGCAACCCTGCGTCTCCACATCACTTAGAGGCCAGGAAGCCGGTGCGAGGCCGTGCGGCCGCCGTGATGAACGGCTGAAACGCCACTTGCCCTTTCATGCCACCCTTTTCTTCTCCGTAGAACACAGCCTCGGCGCGCTCCTTGCAAGTGCCCTGGTGCTCTCGCAGCCTTGCCGCGTCATGTTTTTAATTTGCTGAGCATGGAGGGCATCCAGGATGAAAGAAGTATACATACGCTGGAGCAAAGCCTGAGGCCGACGGATGCTGGAGGAGCGCTGGTTCCTCTCAGCTCAGGCCCACAGGAAAAATGGGAAGCGTGAAAGGCACTTGTGACTTTACGTTTAAAAGAAAACCCTTGCTGCCACTCGGCATCTTCACAACGCAAAGCCGCTGTAAGCAGTGCCAACATCTCCGTAAGCAGGCCATTGGGCAGGAAGCTGTGTGCCATGGTTACAAGCACTAGTTTGGGGCAAATCTAACTATGTAACTTTGGGCAAGATCTTTACTCCTGCCAGCCCTCAGTTTTCTGATTTGTAAAATGGAAATAATTATACCTGCACCTTCTTTATAGGATTGTTGTCAGGATTAAATGCCTTAATGTCAGGTTTTCTTTTAATTAAACTTTTTTAAAAATGTATTTTTATTGATGTCAGAAAAGAATGGAGAGGTAGAGAGAGATCAAAAATCAGTTATGAAAACAGAATCATCGATCAGCTGCCTCCTGCACACCCCACACTGGGGATTGAGCCCGCAACCTGGGCATGTGCCCTGACCAGGAATTGAGCCATGACCTCCTGGTTCAGAGATTGGTCAACACTCATCCACTGAGCCAAGCTGGCCAGGCTTAATGTCAGTTTTATATTTAAGTGAAACTTAGTGCCTGGTACATGATAAAGGCACCTTATAAAGTCCCTTATTTATAAATTAGGCTGATTGAGTTAAAAGAGGGTCTGGAAAAGCAGAGAACATCATTACAGATCTAACAACATGCTGTAATGGATTGAGCTTAAATTTTAAGTTTAAATCCTATGTCCATCACTTACTGGCTTTGAATTTGAGCCACTTACTTAACTTTTCTGAATTTGAGTGGCTCGCTCTGTAAAATACAGAGGATAACGCTGCCTAAGGGGCAGCTTTGAAGAAAGCACTTAGCACAGTACCCAGTAGGGAGAGTGGCAGGCACTTAATACCTGTTTGTTTTTCTAGTGCTGTGGTTCTCAACCACATTCAAATCACCCCAGAGCTTTTATAAAGGCATGAATGCCCAAGCTGTGTCCCCCGAGAGAGGGATTTAATAGGTCCGAGGTAGGGCCTGGCCTTGGTATTTTCAAAGCCTCCTGAGGAGAGTCATGCAAGCAGCCAGGGCTGAGCACTACTCCCCAGCAGATGCCATTTGTTGTTTGTGTTTGTTCATTTCGTGTGAGTTTTTAAGATCTGCTCCCAAGAGACTGGCCAGAATGTCAGGAATTCTGGGCACAGTCAAAAATTCAATCCACCTGCAGCTCTAAGCCTTTCATTGACAAGAAATGTTCGCCAGGGAGTTGCATTCCATTTTATTCTGGGGAAAGAAAAAAAAAAGTACTCAAAGAGTCTTTTTAGAGTCTTGAACTGGAAAGGTGGTAAGAAGTTTGGCCTAAGCCTCACACATAAAATATGGGAACTCCCAGTCGGTCGGGGATTTATAACGAGGGGTAATTCCAGGGTTTTGTCCTCCCAAGAGATATAAATGGAGGCCTCGAGAATTTAGTGTGGTGGAGCAAGAGGTGTTCTCATAATGACACCTTAAAAGTCGAGGGCTCCACTAATGCCTGGGGATAGAAAGGCATCATCTGTAATAGCAGGGGGCGGAGGGGGGTGTCTCAGAACTTCGGCTTCCAAGATGCAAGGCTAGGTCATCCAGAACCTTCTTTCTCCCTATGGGTTTATGGTATTAGTTACCCAATAAAAGTGGGGTTAATTTTACAACCCAAGTTAAATGTGGGCCAAAAAGACTTCAACGTTGCTCTAGGATTTATGAAAGTAAACATGGAGAGTGCTTGCAGGATTTTGCAACATTAAAATTTCAATGTCTTTTTGTCAAGGATATGATATATTCATTTGTAATCGTATTTAAAGGTTATGTTTTAAAAGTTTTGCAAGAGACTATTTTCAAGTCTAAACTGAAGATACTTCCCCCATCTCCACCTTCAAAAGGATTGTTTTAGTGACTAGGGAGCAGAAAGCAGCTGAGAACTAATGTCTTAAGGATCAGCCTATCAAGTTTTTTTTCCCCACCTGGTTTTCTATTGAACTGGGCTCTCTAGATTCCTGCACTCAACCCTCACCCCAAGTGAGGCCCTAGCACTGCCCACTGTCCGTGTTACAAAGTAGGAGTTTAGTAAATAATTGTCCTTAAAAATAAGTGTCCCCTTTGGTCATTGTAATAATCTACACCTATAAAAGAGAAACATGCAAATTGGTGTCACTCCGCTATGCCCACCAGCCAATGGGATGAGTATGCAAATTAACTCAACAAAGATGGCGGTTAATTTGCATATGCAGTGCAGAGCAGTGGAGCAAAGACTGAAGAGGCTTGGCTTCTCTGCTGCAGCCAGAGTGAAGGCCTGGGTCCCAGGTGCCAGAGGAAAACCGATGCTGGCAGCCAGGGGAAGGGAAGGTCTATTGCATGAATCTCTTTGTGCAACGGCCTCTAGTCCTATAGAATAAAACCTGACTGGTTGCTGTGATGCACACTGACCACCAGGGGGCAGACACTCAATGCAGGAGCTGCCCCCTGGTGGTCAGTGAACTCCCACAGGGGGAGCGCTGCTCAGCCAGAAATTGGGCTCCCCGCCAGTGGTGGCGGGAGCCTCTCCTGCCTCTCCATGAGACAGACATTCCGCAAGGGGTCCTGGACTGTGAGAGGGTGCAGGCTGTGCTTAGGGGACACCCCCCCACACACACACACACACATGCACACACAGTGCATGAATGTCATGCACTGGGTCTCTAGTTTAATAATAATCATGTTACCTCTGTGTAGCACTTTTTAAAAGCATTTACACCGTTTGGTAGGCTCCTCATGAGTTTTGGCCGATAGGGTAGAGAGGTCAACTGTTACCATCCATATATGTGGCTAAGAGGCTCAGAGAGCTTGCCTAAGGATACAAGAATGTCAAATGCAGGAAGGGACTTTTGTTTCTCCTAACTTTGGCTTTAAAGTACTTTAACTTAAAAGAAACCAAAGAGGAAAAATGCTATTTTGTTCAGACGATGTATTGATCGTAGCCGGGTTAACAGAGAGGAGGAACACCCTGGGTGAAAGTCTGCCCATCAGCGTGGAAGGTGGCCTTTGGCTGTGGTCCGCCTCTGTATTCCAATGTCTTGTTCATCATAGGCCCTTATGAGAGTTTATGGTCTCCGTCCTTTGGCACTGAACCTGCCATCTTGGGTCCTGATGTCTAGCTTTTATCTCTAGCCATTTGCCACACCATTAATAATCGTCTCACTTTCTAGTGTCTCCTTGTCTTTAGGATAAGATACCCCTCCCACTTTTTTAAAAAAAAATTATTATTATAATTGTGAGGCAGCAAACATTTTTAAAGGTTGTATTTTAAGGTTTTAAGGGGTCATGAAAACAAGATTTCCATTGACATCTTCTGTAGATTACCTGAGGTTGAGTGACTCATCTGAAATTCTCCAATCCACAGTTTGCCCATCCTCTGTCTGCAGGGTAAAGATAATGGGTCTTAAGCATCAAGGAGCCTCACAACTGCACTGCCCTATGGTTTCTTCCCAGCTGCCCCTAGCCTCTCACCCGGTGGGGCCACCTCATTGACATATCAGTTAGCGTGGATCTTGTGCAGAATTCGCCCACGCCTTTGTATCAAATGAAGCAGAAATAATCTGTGTTTAAAAAAATGAAACAAAACAAAAACTAGAACATGTGCCCAGATTTTCAATTCATTTCCTCTTTACTCTTATAACTACTTCATCTTCCAGCCCACCACCAGCTGAGAAAATAAAAGTGTTTTCTCCCATATTTAAGGATGATTTTGTGCTTCAGAATGGTTTTCTGGGGGTGAAGGAAACTTGACCAATGTGACCAACAGATGTTTTAAGTGATGGATGGAACTGCGGAAAAGTCTAATTCCTTAGCCCAGTCTTTAGGATACTATGCTCAACTGCGCCCCCTAGTGACTGTATAGGGCATTGTGCAATCAGATCCAACTGTGTCTTACATGTACGGTATATACGGCATCAGATAATGTTTATGCTCTGTTTTTAGAGATGAATATGAAGAAGATGGATTCTGTCAACCATACAGAGGGATTGCATGCGCAAGATTCATTGGCAACCGCACTGTCTATATGGAGTCTTTGCACATGCAAGGGGAAATAGAAAATCAGATCACAGGTAGGTAACACCACTGAAATCCTGTTTATACCTTGAATAACTATTTTTCTCATGAATATTTTTCTTCAGGTCCTCTGTTGACCAAGGATTAAGCCAGGCATGGGGCTTAGGAGCAGGACCATAAAGAAGCATGAGATACGATCATTAAAATATTATTAGAATTGACATTAAAATAATTTATTGAAGGCTGCTCTTAGAGGAAAAGGAAGCTTTGAAAAGCCTCACATTCACTGAAACACTCAGTTAATATTGCTGAATGTCTTTGATGTACCTGGGCGCTGGGGTATATGACAGTGTGGGGAATAAGGTCGGTTGTTTCTGCCCTCACAGAGCTTCCTGTTTGGAAGCCACATCATGTGGACTGAAAGGGAATGAGTTTAGAGTCTTGAATTCTGGACTCTAATCCTTGAGTCACCATTACTGTGACTTTAAGGAAACCTCTTACTCTCCGTGAAAATCTCTTTCTTCATTTGTGACATGAATGATGAGGCAAGATGGTCATGGATCTCTTCCCACTCCAGCTCTCCAGAGTTTGCCCTTCATTTCTCTGAATTGAAAGCATCTTAACGGAGATCTAATAGTGAAGCACTTTTTAGCACATGAGTTAGGTAATGTAGGTTATCTTCTATGAGTTTGCACACCGAGTTCTGGCTTAGAGCCACTTTGTACCTATTGGTGCAGTTACTGTACCTCTGTGCCACGTACTCCTGCAAGCCATTCAGATTGCCTTTGTGAGATTCTACTAAGGTTTCCAACCTTAATAAATAAAAATATAGGCCATCCAGTTACATTTGCATTTTAGATAAACAACGGGTCATTTTTTAAAAGAAGGGTGTCCCAAGTGCTTATCTGAAATTCAAATGTAACTGGACGCCTTGTACTTGATCTGGCAACCCTGGGACTTAAGAGAGGTAAGAACAAACCCAAGATAGGCACATTCAACATCAAAAAGTCCAGAAACTGTGTCCTGTGAGGAACTGGAAGGAACAAAGAGGAGGCTGAAGGAGCTACTTAACCCAGAGAAGCAACAATAGGAAGATGGAGTTGCCGTTTGCTGAAGCCTCAGGCTTTCAAGGGGAAGGATTCTGGGAAGTAGGGCTGATGGGGAGGAGCTGCTGAAGGCACGTTTCAACCTAGTATGAGAACGTTGAACATACTTTTTACTAAGTACCCACGAAAATAAAAGGGAGTTCTGTTATAAATATTTGGTCACCCGTTTATAAAAATCCTCTCCAACATTTTCAGTGGGCATCAGTTTACTGGAAAGTATTACAGTAAAAAAAAAAAAAAAATTCCACTGAACTTTGTTTAACCCTGCATTTCTCAAACTTTCTTTGGCTATGGAACCCTAGTTTCTCCAATGGTATTAATATTCTATATAATTATTATTTGGAGGAACATTCTTTGGGAAACAGTGTACCAACAACCTCTTAGGCTGCCTTGTGAGTAAGCCTTTTGTCAATGGAGAAATGCAGAGGGAGGCTGGCGCTCGCTTTGTACTTGGAAACAGTGCTGGATCTGAGGTTAGGCTAAGTGACCATTAACATTCCTTAATACTCACTGGAATAACTGAGTTGTGTTCTTGGAAAACTTCTAAGTGAGCTGCCTCCTTTTCGGAAGATGGCGTAGCAAGTATTCAAGCCACAAAGAATTAAACAAGTTATCCAAAGTCACCCACCAGCTGAGAGGCAAAACACAGAATGAGTCCTACACTCAGGCCCAGCCGCCCCGTCCCACCCGCCCTGGCCTGCAGCTGTCAAATACTTCAGAAACCTCACTGAACCAATAAAAAGTACTGGATGAAACACAACGTTCTGTTGCTTTGTAGTAAAAATGAAAAATATATTGTCCTTTAACCTAATTAATTCTTTTTTTTATTAGGAAACGGTACATATGTAACTTAATCCTGTGTGTGTGTTTTTTTTAACTTTATAGTCAAAATGATTCTTTTCAAGCCAGTGAAAGTGAGCTGCTTGGACATCTGACATGAATCTCCTCTCGGCCTTACCTATCTGAGCCCAGCAGATCCCTTCCAGTGTGTGTTTAGATCTGATATTTGTTGGCTAGATAACCACAGATCAACCCCAGCCCTGGGAGTTAATAACTGTGTTTGTTTTCCAGCTGCTTTCACCATGATTGGCACTTCCAGTCACTTATCCGATAAGTGTTCCCAGTTCGCCATTCCTTCCCTGTGCCACTATGCCTTCCCTTACTGCGACGAGACTTCTTCCATCCCAAAGCCCCGAGACTTGTGTCGTGATGAATGTGAAATCCTGGAAAACGTCCTGTGTCAGACAGAGTACATTTTCGCAAGATCGAATCCCATGATTCTGATGAGGCTGAAGCTGCCCAACTGTGAAGATCTCCCCCAGCCAGAGAGCCCTGAAGCTGCCAACTGCATCCGGATTGGAATTCCTATGGCGGATCCTATCAATAAAAGTAAGTAGGCTCTGGCCGGTGTGGCCAAGCAGTTAGTGCGTTGGCCCCAGGGAACCAAAGGTCCCCAGGTTTCATTCTTGGTCAAGGGCATGCACCTGGTTGTAGGTTCAATCCCCGGCCCTGTTGGGGGTTCTTGCAGGAGGCAACCAGTTGACATACATACACACATCAATGTTTCTCTCTCTTTCTCCTCTGCCTCTCTCCCCCTTCCTCCCTTCTTTCCTCTCTCTCTAAAAAAAGCAATGGGAAAAAATATCCTTGGGTAAGGAGTAACGAAAAAAATAATAATGAATAAATAAAAGTAAGTGATAGCCCTAGCTGGTATGGCTCAGTTGGTTGGAGCGTCGTCCCATGCACCAAAGATGTTGGGTTCAATTCCTGGTCAGGGCACATACCTAGGTTGCAGGTTCAATCCCTGGCTGAACAGGAGGCAACTAATCTCTCTCTCTCTCTCTCTCTCTCTCTCTCTCTCTCTCTCTCTCTCTCTCTCTTCCTCCTCCTTCTCCTCCTCCTTCTCGTTAAGATCAATTTAAAGAAAAAGTAGGTGGTAGCCCCTGGCCCTCTGTGCTGCCTTGGGGGCCAGCCACCCCATGGCACAGTAAAAACTAGAATTTGATCCACAGTAATGGTTTCTACTAATAATCAGATTACCTTCCAATAGGCTAAATGTACACCATGTGTGGTCTACCTTCAAGAAGCTTCATGAAGATAACAATTTTAAAATATGGTTGCTGGTTCCTCAATGACTTAAAAATAGAGTTACCATATGACCCAGCAATGCCACTCCTGGATATATACCCAAAAGAATTAAAAATAGGTGTTTAAACAAAAACTTGTATGCAAGTGTTCATAACAGCTCTGCTTACAATAACTAAAAGGTGGAAACAACCCACATGTTCATCAGTGGATAAGTGAATAAACAAATTGTGGCATTTCCACATAATGAAATATTACTCATCCATAAAAACCAGTAAGTGTCATTCATCCATAAAAAGGAATAAATATTATTCATAAAAAGGAATAAAATGAATTATTATTCTACCATGAAAAGAAATAAAATCTTATTACAACATGACTGAACCTTGGAAACATTATGATAGTGAAAGAAGCCAGACACCACTGTGTGATTCCATTTATGTGAAATATCCAGAATAGACAAGTCCATAGAGATAAGAAAACAGATTAGTGGTTGCCAGGGGCTGGAGAAGGGGTCCAGGGTGGTGGGAAATGACTGCTCAATGTGTATGTTTCCTTTGGGGATGATTTATGGTTCCAGAACAGGATAATGTGGAGGTTGCACACTATTTTGAATGTTCTAAATGCATTAATGGTAAATTTTATGATATGTATCGTGTACCACAATTGTAAAGATATGCATATGGGACTCCATCCTCTCTCTGTCCTCTTACCACCCTCAAACTAAAGACTGCTCCTCTGTACATTTCCCATTCATCTAGAATTACACTCATTGATAATTTTTTTCATTTCCTTTTGGTAGTTAATTCTACTTTATTAGTTAAATAACTTAATGCATCTAAAAAAGGAACCCTTCTGCACTGCTGGTGGGAATGCAGACTGGTGCAGCCACTATGGAAGACAGTTTGGAGTTTTCTCAAAAAATTAAAAATGGAACTCCCATTTGACCCTGTCATCCCACTCCTGGGAATATATCCCAAGAAACCAGAAACACCAATCAGAAAGGATATATGCATCCCTATGTTCATAGCAGCACAATT
>PVJC01014437.1:0-36477 GCA_004026665.1 Murina feae
AAGACTTAATTTTGTGATATAAACTGAATGGTTCAGCCTGATTATTTATAAAATGGGTAAATAAGTATCAACTTTTTACTATTAATCCATTAATACAGATGGCTTTATTGGTAACTCTCAAATCTCACTTTTAAAAACTCTGAATCTAAAGTCATAAATTAAAACTTTCATTTTATTCTGTAATTTCATAACAACAACAATATTGCAAAGTTTTAGTTATTATTCTATTGGTTACATGATATATTAAGTTTAGCCATTCAAAAATATTTATTTAAATACCAACCATGTGACAAGCATTATGGTAGGCACTAATGCTGAACAAGAAAAACATCCTTATTCCAAAGATCATGGAATCTGGTGGCAAAACAAACAAAACAAAAACTAAAAGGCAATACAAATGAAGTCTGTAGAATATTACAATAGGGAAGAATATGATATTGTTTTATCACTTAAGTCTTTTATCTGCCATCCCTTTTGGTAGAGCATTGACAGGATTTATGAAAAAGCATGCCATAGAAAGTCATGTAATCTATGCACTGTGCAGGCAAGTTAATCAATATATTTTCTTAAATGAGTACTGCAAATGCACTGTCCTGCCTAGCATAAGATTAAGGTCTCACTTTTCCATTTCTAGGCTATTAGCTTATTCAACTTAAGGCATTTCTAAAAATTAAAAGAGTCCCACATTCCAAGGGTTTTCTGTAAAGTGCATTTGATGTGATTGTTCACATACTGGTTGGAAATCAGCTGCAAAAGATGTTCACTTTCATGTATACTATTGTGCTAACTTCATAAACATTTATCCAGTGTTGTGGCTCTAAATAAGTATTAAGAAGGGAGTATTGTTGCCTGGTGTTCTTTGTAGATGCTGGGAGCCTATGGCAGATGCGTCAAACTGTCTCACATTCATGTAGAAGAAAAATATGGCTCACAATAAAAAAATTCTGGTTCATATGTCTTTGGTATAAACTGTTACCAATTAAGAAAAACAAAACTTCATAGATACTCTGGATATTTATATTATCTTCTGTAGAGTATTCAAATTTCTCATTTACCTTTTTAGTCCCCTACTTCAAAATTTGCAATTGATTGATACTGGTTCAGATGATATGGGAGAATGGCCTGGGAAATTTTTGACTTTTGAAATTAAGCACACACAAGTCTCTCTCTCTCTCTCTCCCTCCCTCCCTCCCTCCCTTCCTCCCTCCCTCTATCTCTCTCTTCACAGACACATTTGTTACTTGAAAACGTTGAGCAACAAATATCGGATTTCTAATTGCACATCATTTGATATGTCATTGTGTTCTTTTAAGCTTTCTTCTCTAATGACTACATTATATAATACATTTCTTCTGAGGTACATGGTAAAGAATACTGCAGTGTAACTTAGGGGATGGTTTCCTACTTGAATCTCAAGTTTTATAATCACTTTTAGCATTTTTTCTAAAGTATAAAATTAATAGGTATCCAGGAAGTATGATAACTCAAGCAAACTTTCAAAAATAGACATAGAATACTTTTGATCATTGCCATGTTATTGCTGCTTTTCATTTCCTATATTTCTGTTCTTATAATGATGGTGGGACAGTGATTACTCATTCTGAAAAAACAATATATAGAAAAGCAATGCTGCATAACCTGATGCTGTTATGATAAATGAATTATATTATGGTGGTTGAAAAATCTAATGAATACCTTGCTAACTTAGATTTCCTTTCAACTTAAGGGTGAATATTCACTGTTCTCAATTTCAGACTATTTGGTGTCCTTCACTTATACTCCCAATTATGGAAGTAAACAAGAAGAGGTATAGAGATAGGAATCCAGCTTAATAAAAAACATAATGAATGTACATCCAAAGATTTATCAAGTTCAACAAACAAGAAATTATTTGATCAAATTTCCACACAAAAAATTTCTCTTAATATCTGTACCTATTTCACTAGTGGCTAGTAACAAGCTTTTTACCAATAATTACCATCCCACCAAACATTCTTTGAGTAGCACACGACTCTAGGAAATACAAAAGAAAGCTGAGTTCGGGTCCCTATTTCTAACAGATATTACAACTTGTATAAAAATAAAATAGTGCCCTAGCCGTTTGGCTCAGGGAATAGAGTGTCGGTCTGCAAACCAAAGGGTCCCAGGTTCGATTCTGGTCAAGGGCGTACCTTGCTTGCAGGCTCTTTCCTGGTCAGAGCTCATTCAGGGGGCAACCAATCAATGTGCTCACATCAGTGTTTCTCTCTGTCTCTCCCTCTCTCTTCCACTCTCCCTAAAAATCAATGGGAAATTATCCTTGGGTGAGGATTAAAAAAAAAAAGAAAGAAATAGTTCCATAACTGTGAGGTTCCAAAGACAGTGATTTAGGGTTTATCAATAAAGAATAGAATGAAAATTAGCAAGGTCTTTGGAAGCCATCATTCTGGGATTCAAACTAAATTTGTTCATTTTCCTCCTCTTATATTTAGGCAAGTTATGAAACTGCTTTGAGTCAGTTTTTTCATAGGAGGAAACAAAACTGTTTGTATCTCTCCTTGGCAACGTGCATGTAGTTGGTATTCAATAAATACTTGTTACCTAAATAAAGAGCCTAAAGCTGTCAATTCCAGGGTTGCTAAGCAACTTAACAGAATATAGTAGTTTCTGGATATTGCTAATCTGCTGGTTTATGATTCCCATCTGACGGATTTCTAACATTTTAAAAATGAGACATTTAATTAGAAAATGCTATGCTAGTATTATAGGCATACTAGAGGACCAGTGCACAAAAATTTGTGCACTCCGGGGGGGGGGTACTTCAGCATGGCCTGTGCCCTTTTGCAGTTTGGGACACCTTGGGGGATGTCCACTTGCTGGTTTAGGCCTACTCCCCAGGGGATCGGGCCTATACTGGCAGTCAGACATCCCTCTGGCAGCCCGGGAGCCCGTGGGGGATGTCCACTTGCCAGCGGGGAGCAAACCTAACCTGTAGTTGGACATACTTAGCACTGCTGAGGAGGCAGGAGAGGCTCCCACCACCACCGCTGTACTGGCAGCAGTCAGCCTGGCTTGTAGCTGAGCAGAGCTGTCCCTGTGGGAGTGCACTGACCACCAGGGGCTGCTCCTGCCCCCTGGTGGTCAGTGTGTGCCATAGTGACTAGTCATTCCCAATTGTTCTGCTGTTAGGGTCAATTTAAATATTACTCTTTTATTATATAGGACTAGGGACCCGGTGCACAAAAATTTGTGCACTCAGGGGGGTCCCTCAGCCTGGCCTGTGCCCTCTCACAGCCAGGGACAACTTCTTGGTCACGGGACAGCCTGGGCACTCCAGGGCTTGGGGTACAGTAGGCTTCCCCCCATCGCTGCTGGCCGGCAGCTCAAAGAGCCTGGGCTCCAGCTCAGGGCTCCCGCAGGGTCATTGATGGGGAACCCATCCAAAGGCTCCATGGGGAGCAAGACGCCCGCCTCAGAGCTGGCCCTGTAGTCTGGCCCCAGCAGCTCGAAGAACTCCAGGGTCTTGGGGACCTTGTCCAGGTTGCACAGGTTCACCCTGCACCCCTATGGTCCGCCCCCGCCGCCACCTGCCCCACCCCCACTGCTACCTGCAGTGCACCCACCGCTGCTCTCTCCATGGCTGCCAGCCTCCATCTTGGCTGGGTTAATTTGCATACAGCTGCTCTAGTGGGATGATGGGCTTGGCTTGGCTAGTGAGTGTGGCTTAGGTGTCTCAGAGAGATGGTTAATTTCCATATTACTCTTTTATTAGAGTAGATACTGTAAGGTGACCAGATTTTAACATTGGTAAAGCGGGACACCATTGACAAAGAGGGTTTTTTTTTATCATTATTACTTAAAATATTACAAACAGTAGTACATATGTCTCTTTCCAAAAATCGGGACTTCTTTAAAACGCTGCAGGTCACGGGACAAATTGTTAAAAATCAGGACTGTCCCACCAAAAGCGGGACATCTGGTCACCTTAATGGTACACGGGTGAGAGTTGGCTGGTTTGCCCTGAAGGGTGTCCCAGATGGCGGGGGGGGGGGTACCATTGGGGTGCCTGGCTAGCCTGATTGAGGGGCTGAGGGCCATTTTCAGGCCGACCACATCCCTTTCAGGGTGAGGGTCCCTACTGGAATGCCTGGCCTACCTGGGTGAGGGGCTAATGGCTGTTTGCAGGCTGGTCAAGTCCCCCAGTGGGAACCCTCACTCCATGAGGGTGTGGCCAGCCTGGGTGAGGACCTGAGGGCCATTTTCAAGCTGCCACAGTCCCTTCAGGGTGGGGGGCCCTATTGGGGTACCTGGCCAGCCTGGGTGAGGGGCTAATGGCCATTTTCAGGCTGGCCATACCTGAGGGCTGAAAGCAGGTATCTGGGATTTATTTAACTTCTAAAATTGAAACTTTGTAGCCCTGAGCAGAGCTCAGAGCTGGCCAGGCCAGGTAGGAAGCTTGGCTTCCTCCATTGCTGGGGCAACCCAAGCCTCCTGCTCGCTCTACTCCGTGGCCACCACCATCTTTGTGATGGAGTGATAGAGTGATGGAGTGATGGAGTGATAGTTAATTTGCATATTACTCTTTTATTAGATAGGATTTGTAAGACTCAGAGGCAATTTATCTTCATATGAGTATTTTAATTTTGAGGTTACATGTATGTTAGAGACAAACATTTGTTTTATAGACATGTCCTGCTCTTTGTGGAATAGGAAATATTTCTAAAAGGAATATACATTTCTTTAGCAATTAATTGCTGTGTTAAGGTCATAGAGTATGTATTAAATATAATTTTAATTTAATATATTGTGTAAGGTAAAAACATATCCTGTAATTTTAGGAAGTTTTATATTTCTATAAAACAGGGATCTGAAAAGATCACACAACACTTACCAATGTTAGGTGTAGATGTCTCAATTTCTCCATTTGTAAAACAGGATTAATGAGAATCTTACATATATTAAAACCTGGACCAACCACTTTTTTCCATCATAATCTCATTTAATCTGTATAGTTAACCTTCCAGGGTATTACCACTATTATTGCTTTACAGAAAAAGAAAAAAGTGCACACAGGCCATTTTTCATAAGGGATGGTAAATGGAGAAACACTTAGATCTGCTTGATGCCACATTTTCTGGCTTTTCTTCAACACTGAACTGCTTATTTTCAGAGGTTGTTCTCATTTTTAAAATTCTAATCATGAATCTCTGAGACAAAAACCTGGCAGCAGAATGAGTTCCAACACCTTTGTAAAGCAAATGTCTGAGTTGCCCCAATTCCCCAAATTCACTGAAGTTTTCCAAATATATCCTTGAATAGAATTCTCAAACTTCTGGAGCACTCCTATCTCTAGAAGTCCAAGGCTACAAAAATGGGATTTGCACATGGCTTGGATCTAAGAATGATTGGGAGACCTATCCATAAAATTCTAGAAATTTATAGTCAGTGAGAATTTTTTACTAGTTATAAAAATGGAATTGGAATAGTCCCTTGAGGACTTCTCTTACTGCAAATATTCTTGAGAATTAGATAGGAAAAAAAAATGAGTAGCAATTCCACAAATACTCTCTGAATCTGTCCTACATGTTTTGTTTTTTTTTTTACTTTTCAATCCTATTATTTTATTTTATTTTTTAATTTCTTTATTGACTAAGTTATTACATATGTGTCCTTATCCCCATATTACCCCCCACCCCTCCCACTCATGCCCTCACCCTCCTGTTGTCTGTGTCCATTGATTAGGCCTATATGCATGCATACAAGTCCTTCTATTGATCTCTCCCCCTTACCCCCACCCTCTCCTACTTTCCTTCTGAGGTTTGTCATTCTGATCGATGTTTCTCTGTCTCTGGATCTGTTTTTGTTCATCAGATTATGTTGTTCATTATATTCCACAAATGAGTGAGATCGTGTGATATTTATCTTGAAAAATTTTTCCAGATTTCAAAAGCTCAAATTATAAGAATTTGAGCTCCTTGGTACTTCCTTTTTCAGGTTATTGCTTATCAATTAAGTGTCATTAAATTATTTAAAATATTATAAAAATTAAATACTGTATGTTTGGCCTGTATAAACAAAATCCTTGACAAAAATTCCATAGTAGAACCAGTGGTAAAGAGGGCAGGTTTTGGAGTCACACTGCCTACATTTGAATCCTGTTTCCCTGATTCCCAGCTGTGTAATTTTGAGCAAAGCTTTGTGTGCCTCAGTTCTCTTGTATGTTGAACAGAATAATAATGGCACCTTCATGATAGGATCATTTTGAGGTTTAATTGAGACAGTATTTTTTACAGCACTTTGAACAGTACATAGTTTAAGATCTGAATGTATTTATTTTTATTAATCAGTTTCACTTGTATAGATTTGAAACATTTTTGTGACTGTGTGTGTGTTTTTCACCTTTGTTGAACAAAAGAATAAATAGTAAGTGAAGAAGAAAGTATAATAGGAAAGGAGAAAGAGAGGAGAAAAGAGAGGTAAGAAGGGAGAAGGAAGAAAGAAGGAAGATGGGAAAGAGATAGATGTGAAATAAGAGGGTCAATTAGGAATACACTTTTCTTCTAGTTCTAACATGCTTTGACATGCAGTGAAAACTATATGCTCTTGTAATTTTATATTCATGGATATTGAATATATATGTATTTATAAGGCAGTTTGATTCACTATTGAAATTTACAGATTTTGTAAAGAAATCTACTACTTACAACCATAATATATAGCTGTGCTTAAATAGGATAATTGCCTTGTGTACAGTTAGAGCATTATATCTTACCTGTAGTACAATTTTCTCCATAAGGTCAAAAGTATAATTTCTCTACCACATGATGCTGATTTTTCTCTATTATAGTCATTTGGGGCAGGTTGTAGGTTAAAAGCAACTCTGAACATTTTCTTTTTTCATATGCAGCATGAATGCTTTTTTTTGCACATGATTACATCTTAAGGTAGCACAACTATTGCAAAAGAAAATTTATAAGGCTTCCTGAAAAAGCAGAGTTAAAGATTTCTATTTTATGGTTTTGCTTATAGGTGTAATCTGAATAGGAACTTTATATAAGATTAACAGTTCCCTTCTTTTTAAAAAACCATATATTTTTATTGATTTCAGAAAGGAGAGGAGAGAGAGAGAAAGAGAGAGAGAGAGAGAGAGAGAGAGAGAGAGAGAGAGAGAGAGAGAGAAACATCAATGATGAGAGAGGATCATTGATTGGTTGCCTCCTGCATGGCCCCACTAGGGACTGAGCCCACAACCCAGGCATGTGCCATCCCTGGAAATCAAACCATGACCTCCTGGTTCATAGGTTGATCCTCAACCACGGAGCCATGCTGACCGGTTAACAGTTCCTTTCTTAAATGCTGTTCAGGGTAAAGAATTGATGCTGTGATTTGAATTTTTAAAAATTCCATGGGAGATACTACATTTTAGTATCCATGGATGTGCTTTGTAGAATTATAATTTTTAAATGACCTTTAAGTTTATCAAAGTCTCTGGGAATCATATTGGATACCATTTGTTTCCTTTGCAGTTCCAGTTTTTATTGCTGCTTAACAAATCATCTTAAGATTCAGAGGCAATTTATCTTGATTGTGTGGGTGAGGAGTTTGAACGGGGAATTATAAAAGTGGCTTTTATTTCCTCCGTGATGCCAGAGGTTTCAGGTGGGAAGATTTGATGGCCAGGGTGCCTCCACATCTGGAGGCTGGGATCATCGAGAGGCATCTTCACTGGCATGTTTGGCTCGGCTGGTTGTAAGCTGAGTCCTGACCTGGGCTGTCATGTCAGTTGGAAATTTTACCCATGGCCCCTTCATGTGGGCTTCCTCAAAGCCTGCCAGTGGGGTTCCAGAAGCAAGTGTTTCCCGAGAGCCAGTTAGAAGCTTTATTGCCTTTTATAACCCATCCTCAAGTTACATTATGTCACTTCTGCCATTATTATAAGTCTGCCTGGTTACAAAAGGTGGGGAGGGTTGTGGTTAGCACCACGTCTAGTGGGAGGAGTGACAAAGCCACACTGTAAGAAGACCATGTGCAACAGAAGATACTGTTGCAACCATCATTGGAAAATAGAATCTTCTATATTGCTATAAAAATAACAAAATCCAAAATTCATAACCAGCCATTATTGGCCTTTTCTCACGTATTTTTGCACTACATTGACTAATTCCATCAATGATCTCAAAATTTCACCATGACCAACATTTTAAATGAACCATAGTATCAACATAGAATGCCACTACACTGTGGCTTTTACAATGAAGGTTAGTGTGATCTTATATCATAGACAAATGATCGGTGTTGTGTCTTTTAGGATTTGGCCAAAGCAAGCAAACAAACCCATCCTTAGTAACTATAGCAGCTAAACATCCAACTGGAGAATATATCTTCATTGCTACCTAGAAGGAGAAGTGTGGAGCAACAGCAGTACTACTTTACCAAATAATAGCATATCATGTCACAGGATTCCCAGGCTCCTCCTTGCACACTGGTTTTGAGCAGCAATTCCCCAATTATGACCCGTTGACCACTTGCATCAAAATCATTGAAGGCAGGGTCGGCAAACTATAGACAATAGGCTAAATCTGACCTGCAGTCTATATGGCTTAGTTTACTAAGAATGATTTTTAAAAACTTGCATAAAACAAAATAACAAAAATAATAACAAAAATAATAGCATAAAAACAAAAATAATGTAACAGAGACCACCAAAGCTTAAAGTATTTACTATTTGGTTCCTTTACAGAGAAGGTTGGCTGGCCTAGCATACTTGATAAAAATGCAGATTCATGTTTCATCATTGATTTACTAAATATTAATTGTATGGCAGGGTGTCCGTGGGTGGGATAGGGATAAGGTGGAGAGTAGATTTCAGGAACCTGTATCTCTGAGAAATTCCCAAAGGGATTTTTTTTATGTCTGCTGAATTTTTAGGACTACTCCTTTTGGTTGCTTAGAAATACTTGGAACCATGCTTGGTTTGGCTAATTTGGCCAGTTAACTGATTTTCATTATTATCTATTGTTGTGTGAAACACAGACACAATTCTGTTTATCACAGTGGATGTTGTTGTATCATAGCCAAGAAACACTGAGTTGAAAATGAGCTTTATTTTCCTGAGAGCAAAGATCCTTCTTAAATTTGGACCTTAACACATTTTTTATATTTTCTTTCTTTTTTGTTTTTGTTAGTTTGATTGTTTGTTCTGCTTTGTTAATCCTCACCTAGGGATATTTTTTCCAGTGATTTTTATGGAGAGTGGAAGGGAGGTAGGAGGGAAAAAGAGAGCGAGAAAGAAACATTGATGTAAGAGAAACACATTGATTGGTTGCCTTCCTCATAAGCCTTGAGTAGGTCCAGGCCCTGGGGAATGAACCTGCAATCCAGTTATGTGCCCTTGACCTGGGAATCGAACTCAAAACCCATAATTGCACATACCGATGCTCTACCACTGAGCAACACTGGTAGGGCTGACATTTTCATGAAGTATTCATTGTGTTTTTAAAGATTATAAAGCCCCTTTTAAAGTTAATAGTAAATTCTAAAAGGTAGTTCCCTAAAATATTAAGGTTGTGAACAATTTTGCTTTTGTCAACAATTTGAAATAATTTTAGCAACTATAAAGGATTAGCTAAATTATACTGTTTTCATTACATGGTATATTTAGCAGTCATTAAGTGGTGTTATAGAAAAATCATTAATTAAATAGAAGTATGGTCATTTTGAAAGTAAAATTTAAGTAGGCTATATAAACAAGCTGTAACAATTCCATTTGTGTCAAATAGCTGTATGTCTATATGTCAGTATCTCTCTATCCATCTATATATTTATCCATCTACCTATTTATTTTCTTTCCACCTATATGTTTAGATAAAGGCTAGAAGGATAGAAAAAAGGATATTAAGAGAAAGGATGTAAGCATTAATACCAAATCTGCCAACTTCTACTACTGTAGTAAAGGAAAAGAATATTACATGAAAATGAACATAATGCTTAAAATCTCAAATTATATAATTTCCTAAATTGAAGACCCATAAACCTCTACTTTTGGTAGAAAGTATTCAAAATGAGTAAAAAATATCTTCATGAGTCATGCTCAGTTGTGTGTGAATGTGGTTTTCAGGAGGCAAGACAAGACTAAAATGACTACATTAAAGCAGCAATGATTATATTTTTTAATTAAAATAGAAAACTAAGGACAGCTTTCTAAATAATATAAGAATAAACCTCCAAGCTCATTATGAACCAAAATGCTAGCAAGCCCAATTCAACTGAGAGGACAGCAAACCATTTTTATAAATACCTGTTGGTTAACTGTTATGTTATTTCATTTCCATTCTTACTGACAGTTTTTTCTTTCTTAAAATCACTAGTCTAATATCATTCAAGATTCATCCATAGCCTCATCTTCGTTATTCTCTGCTATAAACCCTTTGTCCTAGGCATACCAAACTATTTTTAGTTTTTTGAATCTAAGATAATTTTTCACAACTTTATGCCTTTCACCTTCCTTTTACACTTATCTTAAATGTCCTCTCCTACCTAATTATTTTGGGGAAAAAAAAGAATTACCTTTTTTATTGTCCTCCATATCCTACTTTATAATAATGTTATTGTAATCTGTTCCTCTCTCTAACATGATCCTTATCACATTACATCACACTAATTCTCTCTATAACATTTGCAAAAGGCTCTTATCTTTTTAAAATTTGAATAGTCAGCATTCAGCACCTAGTAAGCACCCAATAAATGTTTGTCTTGGGAATGAATCAATATTCCCCTTCCTAACTCATTTAACATTAAATATTCTGACCTGGTTGCACAATTCCAAGTCTACAAAGCCAGTTAATTGATCCCCACATTTTACACAGAAATTGCATGTGACAGCAATTTCCCTTTTATCTCCGGGATCCTACATAATAAAAGCCTAATATGCTAACTGTCTGGTTATCTGGTGCCCAGTCGACTGTTCAAGCAATCAAATCATAATATGCTAATGATATGCTAAGGCCACTCAACCACTACTATGACATGCACTGATCATCGTGGGCAGACAATCAACTGGTCAACCAGTCACTGTGATGTGCACTGACCACCAGGGGGCAGACACTCCGACTGGTAGGTTAGCTTGCTGCTGGGGTCCAGCTGATCAGGACTGAGCGAGATGGGCCTGACACATCCTGGAGCCCTCCCACGGTCCCTCCCCAGCTGGCCAACCTCCCATGTCCCTCCCTGGCTGGTTGGTCCAGATCGGCCCAAATTGGCACTGGGCGAGATGTGCCAGACATGCCCTGGAGCCCTTCCGTGGTCACTCCCCAGCCCCGATCCTGCACCAGTGGGGACCCTCAGCCTGGCCTGTGCCCTCTCGCAATCCGGGACCCCTCAGGGAATGTTGGAGAGCTGGTTTTGGCCCAATCCCACAGGCCACTCCCCTTGGGAGAGCGCCAGGTACAGGGCTCATGGCTAGCGAGCACTGGGACTGATTGGGTGCAGCAGGTGCAGTGGGGGCTGTGTTGAGTGGGAATGGCAGGTAGGAGCTGCTGGTGGTGTTGGACTACGGGATTTCAGCCTTATCCCTGCAGGCCACCCAGAGGGACCTCACCCGTGCACAAAAAGGAATAAAGAATAAAGCTAGGTGTGTTAGCACCTGAATACTGACTTTGGTATGCCCATCCATTGGGACTGCTATTACTATTAGCCACACATTACTAGAAATGATGAGCAAAGAGGGCAGACATGCACACACAGGTAACAGAGGGAAATAGTTGGTTGAAACACAATAATGGGAAGACATTTAAGGAGGTTGCTGAATTGGTTATATTTGTAACCCACATAACTTAACATTAGAAATTAGAGCCTATGGTGTTACTTGTTAAAGTGATAACAACATAGTCTGAGCTTACTATTTCTATTTAGGTTTGGGTATAAGGAAGCCTGCCAGATATAAGGTTTGGCCAGTAAAAAGGGGAACCATATGTGACTGATTGTTTGGTGCTGTCCAAGTTTATACTTGTCATAGGTCAACTGATGATTTTTAATCATCTGAGTGCCTTCCCCTTTTACTATCAGAAGTTTCCCAGTGAGAATGATAAATATTACATCAAATAGAGCTGAGCCATCTTGTTATGGGATATTAATAACAGGAGTTCATAATGCTAAGAAGTATTATTCATTTGGGGCTGCTAAATATATTTTCATGCTTAATCCTCACAACAATCCTGTGGGGAGTTACCATTATTATAATAATACAAGTTTTATGGAAACTGAGACATATAAAAGTCCAGAAATGTTCCCAAGTCATGTGACTAATGAGTATAGGAGACAAAATTCAAATTAGGTCTATTTTCAGAATTTATGACCTCAACTGTCATACCACACTGCCTTCTGGTTAAAACAATTTTATTCAAGAAACACAAGTATATGGAGGACTGGGTTATTAGAACATATTAGAAGCTTGGTGCACAAAAATTTGTGCACTCAGGGAGGAGGGTCCCTCAGCCCGGTCTGTGCCCTCAACAATCTGTCCACCTGCTGGCTTAGGCCTGCTCCCGGGGGATCGGGCCTAGCTGGCAGCCAGATATACCTCTGGCAGCCCGGGAGCCCTTGGAGGATGTCCACTTGCCAGCGGGGAGCAGGCCTAAGCTGTAGTTGGACATCCTTAGCTCTGCTGAGGAGGCAGGAGAGGCTGCTGCCACCACTGCTGTGCTGGCAGCTGGCAACCTGGCTTATGGCTGAGCAGAGCTCCCCCTGTGGGAGCGCACTGACCACCAGGGGCAGCTCCTGCATTGAACGTCTGCCCCCTGGTGGTCAGTGTGTGTCATAGTGACTAGTCATTCCCAGTGGTTCTACTGTTTGGGTCAGTTTGCATATTACCCTTTTATTATATAGGATAGAGGCCTGGTGAATGGGTGGGAGCCGGCTGATTTGCCCTGAAGTGTGTCCCAGATCAGGGTAGGGGTCCCGCTGGGGTGAGTGGCCAGCCTGGGTGAGTGGCTGATGGCTGTTTGCAAGCTGGCCACATCCCTTCAGGGAGGGGGTCCCTGCTGGGGTACCTGGTCAACCTGAGTGAGTGGCTGATGGCTGTTTGCATCAAGGCTGGCTAGAAACTGGTATCTGGGATTTATTTAACTTCTAAAGTTGAAATTTTGTTGCTTTAACCAGAGCTCAGGTTGGGTTGCCCCTGACAACCCAGGCTCCCAGCACTTCCTTGAGCCCAAGGCTGGAAGCAGGTAACTGGGGTTTATTTATCTTCTATAATTGAAACTTTGTTGCCTTGAGTGGAGGCCATAGCCAGCCAAAGCAGACAGGAACCTTAGCTTCCTCCATTGCTGGGGCAAGCTTCCTGCTTGTTTCAGCTCCATGGCTGCTGGCTTCCATCTTGGCTGGGTTAATTTGCATATAGTTGCTCTGATTGGTTGGTGGGCATGGTGATTGGCTGATGGCAGTGGCTTAGGTGTAGCAGAGTGACACCAATTTGCATATTGCTCTTTTATTAGATTAGATTCATCATACATTCATTCATTCTGTCTTTCATTTATTTCATAAATGTTGACTGACTACTCTGTGTCAGGCACTACCCTAGCCACTGGGAACACATCAGCAAACAAATCAAAATTTGCACAAGTTTCCAGATTTGGATATGTATGCTGTGTTTTCATGGTTCCACCTTCTATATATATATATATATATATATATATATATATATATATATATATACAAATATATACACACACACATAAAACATATATATATATATATATATATATATATATATATATATATATATATGTTTTATGAAAGTCAATGTTACCACTTGTGCACAACATAAAACAACAATAAAAACAAGTTTGGCTGAGTGAGCAGGAAGGGAGGACGCAGCCGTGAATACACTACACATAGTTGACGCACAGCGTCCATGTCCCTGGACTGCAGCACTGGATAGTCATTTAATTCAGGAAACATCAGTCAAGTGTCCACCAGGTGCCAGGCTCCCTATGAGCTTTCTTTAGAGCAGCTATCCCATTACTCTCAGAACAGCAAGCAGAGTGGGCCATCTCTACTTTGTGTTTCTATTATTTATAAGTGAAATTAATCACTTTTTAGCTACCTTCTTTTCTTGATAAACACCAAACGCATACAGAAACACATCCTCTGTTCCCAGTGGTTAGGTTTCAGGGAAAGTAAGATACTTAAAACTAAATTATTAACAAGTGTTTTACTCTATGTAAAATTGTGTTTAGAGAAAAGCTCTCAGGTAGATTTTAATGTCACTGCTCCTTGGAGTCTATTTAGATATGGCCTCGGCATATTCCACCAGGGCTTTGACCCTATTCAGTGTGATCTCTTTAGTAGAATTCTTATTTGCAGCATCCCACTGAAGGGCAGCAAGCAGTTTGAATACTGACAAATCATATGAGGACAATGGAGAATTTTACTAAGCCTAACATGCAATATTTGGGGCATTTTAATTCCAAAAAAAAAAATTAGTTGTTTTTCACTCGCACTACTGTTAAAGCATTTGGGAAATGTTAAGCAGATGTAACTTGAATGCAACTGTTTGCAGCTCTATTAAAGGTTAAATTTGCATAAAATTAATTCCCTTAATGAAAACTGTACTTGAGGGTGCATCATATTGTGATTGACTAAAACTCCATTTCCTAGATGGACAATGATATTTAGTTGCATTTAGATTATGCTGGTAAATAAATACCAGGAGACCCTATTAAAAAAAAATGTAAAAAGTTGAGGAGGTTAAGCCATCTGCATACTAACTTTTAGGTTAAGTTCAGCTGGAACAAAATATTGCATGTGTCTATAGTGAAACATATTCACTGGTCTATTTGTTCTTTTAGTTCCATGAGATATAATGCCGTACACTCAGTAAACAAACCTCTGATTTGAACTAAGAACCATGAAAGTGAAGCTCCCAAAACAGTAGAGAATGTTACAATGATACTGGTTGGAGCATCGCTCTGTGCACCACAAGGTTGCCAGTTGGGTCGGTCCCCAGTCAAGGGCACCTGCCCCGGTTGTGGTCCCAATCCCCTGGTGGTGAGTACATAGGAGGAAGCCCACCAATGTTGTGCTCTCACATCAATGTTTCTCTCTCTTTCCCTCTCCCTCTCCTTTTCTCTCTCTCTAAAACTCAATAAAAATCTTGTTTAAAAAATGATATGAACATGGAGACTAGCCTAATAAAATGTGAATGGGAAAATTTGATGACCTGAGTGGTTTGCTGTGACTCTTCTGTCACAAGAACTGCTGACATAAAAGATATTGTAAGAGATGTTCATAAAACATTTATACATGTAATTAAAGGCTCTCTAAGTTAAGAGCTGGGATATGCATCTTCTAGATAATTCATGGAATTTGCAGATTTAATTGTGGTTAGTGTAGATTTCTGAAATTTCCACATCCATTAATAATAACATACTTTTTTTTAAAGGTTCCTTATAAAAATGCTTCGAGAATCTAAATGTAATTCAAGGGGTAAAATTCATTGCCTTTACAAAATGTAATTGGAAACGCTTTTTCTTAATCCTAGAAAGGATTTAAATGGTTATTCAAGTAATGAAAATGGCACAGTGAAAAATTATGGCCTCCTCAGACCATCAGTTATGCCATTGTCTTCTCTTTATACATAACCTTTTTCTTGGAATAAAACTCTGAGGGGAAGCAGAGTTGGCCACCCCAAAATATGCCTTTTAGGATACTGATTATTTTAAGCTGGACTTTTTTTAAAGAAAAGAAAGATTCAGGAAAACCCTTGAACCTTCTCTCTAATTGCCTAAAAGTATTTAGACAAAGGACCTGCTCCAGAAAGGGAGATATCAACAGAGATCATTATAATTTGATATAAACTAGTATCTGATAGGGAGGAACCCTACAAGGCCACCCCCCTCTTTTTTCTGTGTCACTTTAAAGATGACCCAGCAAATACTTGCTTATCAAACATTTGTTTCCCATCTCCATGTGCATTGCCTTCCTCCCTAAAGTCCCAAATCATACTCCTTCCCCACCTTCTCTTTAGATCAGAGAGTATGCAAACTTTAACTGGCCCCACTGTCCTCTGTTTCATATTCTCATGGAAACCTCATCTGTACATAAATAATAACTTGGTTATTTTCTCCTGTTAATGTCTCATGTTAATTTGATTCTTGGTCCAACCAGAAGAACTTAGAAGGGTAGAAGGAAAATTATTTTTCCTCCCCCACAACCTCAAATACAATTCCCTACAGATTTTAAAAGTTATCAAGTGCACCATATCAAGAGATTCTACCACTGTCCAATTACTTTAAAAACAATTCCTTTCATAATCAGTGCCAAATAAAACAAGTTCAGAGAAGGTCCCCAGATGGATTTTTCTCTTCAAGGACCCTGAGGTTCCTATGGGTTTCTCCTCATTCTAAAACAGCAAATGCCTACTTGGATATTCTCTTCAAGTTTTCCCTTAAAATCTGGAAAAGAGTGAAAGATTTGAGAATTTAATAACAGGAATATACTTAGAGATCAGCCAACAAGTCTGATTCTTTGTCTTACGTTCCTACAGAGAATGGATGATGACATCCCTCAAACACAGACAGTGAATGAACAAAGCCTGTCCGGTTGACTCAGGAGAGGGTGGTGTGTGTGGACAAGAGTGTTACATTTAAATAAATAAAAATAGAGAAATCAGAGACAGTGGTAACCAGATGCTGAGGAAGATTGCCATGAGGATAATAGTCCCATGGTTCTGTTCAGCGTTGCTCTAAGTTTAATGAGGACCCACATTGAGGTCCTTTTCCACTGGAGATTCTGACCTCGTGTGGGATGAAGGGAGCATCTCCAGACACAGGTTCACAGCAGAAAAGGATTCAAATGAAGATACTAAAGTGAAACAGAGTAATATTTGGTAATGACTCTCTGGAATCAAAGAAAAGGATGGAGGGGAATTTACTCCTTTTCTGGACACAAGTCATTTCTCCTTTTTTTTTTTTTTTTTTTTTAGGATTGAGCTCTGTCTGTCAGTACTCATCACTTTTGCTCTTTCTCTATTTCTATAGCTTTGGTCACTCTCTGCTGTGGCTCTCTCTGCTCTGTTACTTTACAAATAAAGGATGTTTAGTGATTTGTTTTTTCTCATAGCATCACTTTAGGCCAAAGAACTGATACCAATAGAGGTGACAAGCATCATTTCCTCATTCTAATGTCATGTCCTACTATGAGAGAGAGGGCTAGTCCAGCAGGTGCGGTACCTTGCAGCCAGGAGAGAAAGACACCAGCCTTTTTCTTTCTTTCCCTCCTCCATGCTCTGAGATGCAGAAACAGCACAGTGAATCTGAAGGAGGTGAGGAAGGAGGCCAGAGGGCGTAAGAAGAGATCAAACCCCTCTTTCTCTCTGCTGGCACCTAAAAAGAGTAGGCCAGGCCTGAGCTAGGGAAAGGCAAGAAGCTTATTGTTTTCAAGATACATGTCCTGGTTTTAATTAAACTGCATTTTAATGATTAAAAAGAGACAGTTACACAGTTCTAAAGCTATGAGTTATGTCCACGATAGCTCCTAGAGGCTGAGGAGAAAGATTCAACAAGAAAAGTTTTAAACTGTGATGGGAAAAACAAATAGTTACCACTTGATTATAATTGTTGAGCATGCCCTAAGAAATAGGCTATTGGCAAGCATAATATGCTCTTTAACTTTTATTTTTAGATTCACTTTGCAATCTGTACATGACTATCTTATTAACTTTCAGATGGGACAGGTGAACAGTTTCACCTACTGGCTGTGTTCAAGGTGGGAAGAAGAATAAGGGAGTTCAGTGAATTGAACAAAGAAGGCTTTGAGGACCCGTGCGTCTAAATTACATCAATGGGGGAGAATGAGTAAGGTTGGAAGACCAGACTTCTTCTGCTTGTGTCTAATTACTACATGCCCCAATCTGCTCTGTCTGAATGAACCTTGACAAACTAATTTGTTCTTCATTGTCAATGTTTGCTAATAGCGTTTCCTTTCTGTGGGACATCTTTGTCCCTGACGTGAAAAACACCTTCTCTCCCTGTGTATCACATCTTCCATGTAACCTTTTGCCACACCATAGTCAGCCTGCGCCTCCAGATGAAACTGACTGCCTGGGTTTTTTCCAACGTTGAACAATATCCAGATTTCTTTCAGAGTCATTTTATTGCTTTATTGCAACTATTTATTTGCACACCTGTCTTTATCTAATTGATGTGTGACTTCCTTGAGGACAGCGACCTGGTATTCCTAAAATATAAGCATGTATTAGTAAAATTTAGTATCATGCTTAGAATACACTAAATGCTCAATCATTATTTGTAGAATAAATGAAAGAATACAGTCAAAGACTGACTTTGTCCCCAAATTGAGTAGAGACCAGATAGGTGGTCCAGAGTATCAGGATACCAAGCAAAGATAAAACTCGGATATGGTTGCCAAAGGACTCCAGCAATTGTTACATAATTATCTCTTTCAGTCTCCTGGAGTTAAAGATTATATTACTTCATTGGTTATTGAAATTAAATAGTGATTCAGTTACTAATTCTTGTGCATCTAAATTGATTCATCTCTTGTTTGTTTTTTCCTCAGTGAACCTTTTATGTGAAACAAATCCTAGCAAAATAGTTATGTAGTTGAAATTAAAAATTTTCTATATTTGTAAATTCATTCTTTGTTTCCTTTTTTCTTGCATTACAAATAGTGTAGTGTGTTTGTTGAAAAAGGGATACATTTTAATTATTGATGAGTTCCTTCAACATTTAGAGTACTTACGTTCAATCAGTGTGATGTTGGTAAAGGCTATCTTATACAATCATAGTAAATTTAATTATATTCGTTGTTGCTTGTAGATAATGTGATTGCTTATATTCAGTTTGTTATATGAGGCATTTATAAGCACTTAGCCGTGCGATCAATTGTTTATGTAGTAACTAGCTTTCAAAAAGTAATTATTTCCATAATGTTGGTGTGTTCTCTTAAAATATAACACATAATCTCCTTCTATCTATAGTTTGATGGTGGGTAAAAAAGTCTAATTTGGGAAAATGGGAAATGAATTTGGTGAGAGTAACTATGACAACAGCTCCTTAAAATTGTTTCATGGTAGGGTAGTTGGTGATATTGGAATACAGCGAGTTTTAGTTTGTAGAAGCCATGCCAATTTTCAGCTGCTTTTGCAGTAGCATATGTGTTTATTTGGGTCTTTTAGAGACTCAGCTGGCATGATGTTATTGGTGAACTGCTTGAGAGCTATTCACAAGGCCATTAGGAGGCTAGACTACCTGGAAATAGACATTATAAATGCCTTGAAATCAAATGAAAACAGATTCCAATACTAAAGCTTGTTATTTAACTAGAGGCCTGGGACACGAAATTCGTACACTTAGGGGGTGGTCCCTCAGCACGGATTGCGAGAGGGTGCAGACCAGGCTGAGTGCACAATTGGGGTTGGAGAGGGATGTGGGAGGTTGGCCAGCCGGGAGGGACTATGGGAGGTCTCCAGAGGATGTCTGGTCCATCTTCCTCAGTCCCAATGAGCCAGACCCCTGCAGCAAGCTAAACTACTGGTTAGAGCATCTGCCCCCTGGTGGTCAGTGGATGTCATAGTGGACAGTTGAGCAGCCTTAGCATATCATCACGTTTTGTTTTGATTGGTTGAATGGATGATCAAACACTTAGCATATTAGGCTTTTATTACATATGATAGGTAAAGCAGAATCTGTTTGTGTATTATACTGCCTGCTACACATAAGTCCTAGGACTGAACAGTTGGCAATTGTTGTAGGAAATTACATCACAGAGGTGCATTGCAGTGGTAGTTCCCCAAATTTTAACAAGATGCTGGGCATGATACTTGGAGAGTTCCTCTGCTGAATGATTCCTTTGGTCCCCAGCAAAGATACTAACATACAGTGTGGATATGTTCATTAACAGGTTCAGTGGTTTCTTGCTCTAGTGAGAACATTGTTCCCTGGGGGTCTGGAAGAAAGGTGGATTACTCTTTTATCCCAAAGGGATGTAATTGTAGATGTAAAAAGACAATACGCTCGGTAAGAGTCAACCATTGTCAAGGAAGATACCAGCCTCCGACATGTCTACTGGCCATAACTCACTTTTAGTTAAGACATTTTCATTTCAGCCCATCGTCCGTGGTTACTTGATGTCTCTGAGTTTGTAAGGCTGCCGTGTAGGCCTGCCCTGAGCTTGTCAGGTTTAGTGTGTGGCCCCCTTCTTGTCTATAGGTCATAGTCTCACTCTGTCTCTGTCTCTCTTGGATCATTCACTCTGGGGGAAACCAGCTGCCACATCATGAGCAGCAAAGCACTTGGGAGAGGACCATGGAATGAGGAGAAGGCTTCCTGCTAACAGCTGTGTGACTGAGTTTAGAAGAGGATGCTCAGGCCCCAGTTGAACCTTTTGATGACTGCAGCCTCAGCCAGTAGCTTGACTGACAGACACTTCACCAGCTATTATGGGCCAGAGCCACCTGGCCTATCAGCTCAGAGTCCCCTGCATTGTATCTGGGCCACTCTTCCCAGGTGTATTAAGGCCAAATTGTTTTTATTTGTAATGGCATTCACTGTATCTAGTTACTAGTAAATATGGCTTTTAGAGGCTTCAGTTCAGAGTCTGCCTTCACCGGGGAAAGGTTTTCTATTGCCTGTCATTCTAAGTAGAGAAGTCTCACAAACAGACTAGATAAAACATGAGGCAGAAGAGAGTTGTGATAAGTCCCCAATGCACAGAAGTTAAAGGAGGGTGAAGGAGTGGGGTGCATTAGCTGAGAGGGTGCTGAGCATGGACTCTTACCTCACACAGATAATTGCCTTCTGTCTGTTAAACTGGGAGCTGAAACCTGTTTCCTTGGTTACAGGGAACTTGATGCTCAACAGTCAAAAGTAAAATGATTTCAAGTATGTTTGTTTCATAGCTGAGTGGGCTAAGAGAAAATATCAGCTTTCCTTATCCCAATATATTCTCTTTATATGACTCTGGTGATGTCAAGCTTAGCATATTATCTGACTTGAATCCCTGATACTCAACAACTGAAGATATTGGAAAAGGTGGCGTGTTTCATGTACTCTAGAAATATAAATTCAAAATGAAAGGCTGAGGAATAATTCATGGGGAACATTTATAGTATTAATACAAACACTTCACTTACATTTACCTGTGGTGGTTTATAAAACATATTTAAAATTTACATCAAGGATATTGGCATGAAACGAATGAGAAATTTATAGCTGAATTCAGTTTTTTACCTAAGTAGAAAAAAAGGGAGAAATTATAAAAAATATTACAAAATTAAAATAGATTCTATGCACTTTTTTTTTCTGTTGTGGCAGTTACAGTAACTATTCCCTGTAAGATATTCTATATATCTAGCAAGTCTTCCCAGATTCCTTTGACACAATTAGTTGACCTATCACCTTTATTTCCATGAACATACCCTTAGACTTTTTTGTGGCATTGTGATTTTGTATCTATTTCTGGTCTTATCTGTCATGGTATTATTAGCCAGCAAAAACTAAGCATTATTTGTATTTTTTTAAAGGTATAGTTGTCATATGAAATATTATATTAGTTTTAAGTGTGACTAAAAATTTCTATCACCTATTAAGCAGTAACTACATAAGTCCAGTAACAATTTGTCACAGTGCAAAGTTATCACAATATTATTGATTATATTCCCTATGCTGTACCTAATATCCCTCGTATTTCATAACTGGAAGTTTAAACTTCTTATCCCTGTCATTGTTTTAACTATTTTCTACTCCCTACCCTCTGGCTACCATCAGTTGGTTCTCTGTATCTATGAGTCTGTTTCTCTTTTGTTTGTATTTTGGATTATATATGTAAGTGAAATTATATGGTATTTGTTTATCTTCGTCTGACTCATTTCCCTTAGCATATTGCCCTCTTTGTCTCTCCATGTTTCTGCAAATGGTAAGATGTCATTCTTTTCATGGCTGAGTAATATTCCATTGTACATATATATGCCACATTTTCTTCATCCATTTATCTATCTATAGACACCCAGGTTGTTTCCATAGCTTGGTTATTATAAATAATGCTGCAGTAAACATATATCTTTTTCAATTACATATTTTGTTTCCTAGAAGTTGAATTGCTGGGTTGTATTGTACATCTATTTTTAATTTTTTGAGGGACCTCAATATTTTCCATAGTGGCAGTATTATCTTACAATCCCACACAGTGTGGGAGGTTTCTCTTTTCTCCAAATTCTTGCCTATACTTGTTTGTTGATTTATTAACAATAGCCGTTCTGACAAATGTGAGGTGATTATGATTTTGATTTGCATTTGCCTGATGAATAGTGATGTTCGTCATCTTTGCATATGTCTTTTGGGCATCTGCACATCTTCTTTGGAGAAATGTCCATTCATGTCTTCTCAATTTTTTTTGAATTGTTTGTGTTTGATGCTGAATTTTAAGAGTTTTTCATATTTTTAGATGTTAACCACTTGTAAGATGTATCACTTGCAAATACTTCCTCCCATTTAGGGGTTGCCTTTTGGTCTGTTGATGCTTTCCTTTACTAGGCAAAAGCTTTTGCCTTTTCTTGCACTGCTTGGTACATATTTAGATATCAACAAAATATTATAGAGTTGAAAGGAATAAAAAGAGATAGTATTTAGAAAAGATAGTATTTAGAAAAGATTAATTTTTATTTCAGATATGCCTTGCTGCTGTTTGAGAATGTAATGTTTGTTAAAAATCTACGCTGGCAGGGAAGTAAGTGTTTGATAATAATTTTTCATATTTAAATGAAAAAAGGAGAGAATCGTCACATTTTCTAACAACACAATAATTTTAAATACTTAATAAACTTAAATATACCAAAATAATTTGATTCTACATATTGTTTTACAAGTCATTTAAATCTTTGGGCAAAAACAATATCACTATATTTATATTTTAAAATATAATTTAAAAATATTGATTTACATTTTTCAGGATGTTTTTATTTATTCAACCCATTTTTTTCTCCATATATATTGAAACATTTATACATTTATACACATTTCTAGCATACCTATTATGTGCTTGGCATTTTTGTAAGCACATAATCTTCAGAACCTAGCGCCTGCTGTGGGATACTTTCTGTATTCATGGAGCTTACAGCTTAGTGGTGGGAGATATAAAATTAAAGTGAGCAGAAAATCAAGAGTTCTTATTTGGACACACTCTGTTTAAGAAGGCTAATATATTTACATGGGAATATTGGAAAAATAATACATATATTGAGAACCTCAGGGAGAGATCAAAGATGGAGATAAAGAATTGGTATGTAGAAAAACAATGGTACTTGAAGCCCTGGTGCTGGATACATTATCTACAAAACTGTGTGAATGAAGAAGAACAAGAAGAAGAGAGAACAGAACCAATCCCTGGATAATTCAATACTTAAAAGTCTGACAGAGCAGAAGCAGAACACTCCATGCAAAAGACCAGGAGGTAGGATGCTACCAAGAAAGCAAAGGGGGTAAAAATATTTCAATAAGAAGAGAGTAGTTTATTCTGTGAAAGGCAGAGAGCACAAGGACAGAAGACTAACCATAGGGTTTTACAAGAAAATGGTTGTCAGTGACCTATGCTGTCTTCCTGATATTTGTAATAGTAGTAATACCACTGTTTTTTAAATTTTTGAAAAATTATTTTTCATTAATCCTCATCAGAGTATATTTTTCCCATTGGTTTTTAGAGAAGGTGGTTAGGAGGGAGGGTGGATGAGAAGAGAGAGAGAGAGAGAGAGAGAGAGAGAGAGAGAGAGAGAGAGAGAGAGAGAGAGAAGAGAGACACATGGATTGGTTGCCTCCTAAACAAGCCCTTCCCCGCCCCCACCAGGCCTGGGAATCCATGGGACAGGGCAATACCACTCTTAATAACAAACAGAACACTTAGGCTCAGACACTGTTCTAACGGCTTAGCAGGTATTAAGCACTCTCATTTCGTATCTAAGAACCATTTTATTGGAGTGAGGATTGCAGTATCTAATTGGATGACATTGAAAAGAAAACAGGAGAAGGCAGGGGAGAGGGAGGTAAGAGGGAGAGATCCATCAAAGGACTTGTGTGCATACATATAAGCATGTCCAATGGACACAGACACTAGGGGCTGAGAGCATGAGTGGGGGTGGCGGTGGGACAATGAGGGGATAAAGACAAATATGTAATACCTTAATCAATAAAGAAAATTTTAAAAAAGTAGGAAACAAACAAAAGTTCTCAGTTCAACTGTACAAAGTAACAAAAACAAACAAACAAACAAATAAAAAAACAGGAGGTCGTTGCATTAATTATCTATTGCTATATTAAATGATAAAAAAAGTACCCCCAAACTTAGTGGCCTAAAAACAGCAAACATGTATTATCCCATCATTCCTGTCGATCAGGAATTCAGAAGCATGTGGTTGGCTGGTTTTTCCTCAGGGAGAACTGCCCCCTGAAGTAGCAGTGAAGATGTTGGATGGGCTGCAGTGGGCCTGAAAGATGTTCTTGTAAGACACCTCAGTCACAAGGCTGTTGGCAGGAGGACGAGGTTCCTTTCACTCAAGACTTTTCCCAGGGGTGGTTCCAACATGGCAGCAGGCTTCCCACAGAGCGAGAGATCCGGTGAGGAGAGAGCTCTGATGCTTTTCATTTTCAGAGGTTGCACTTTCATTTTCAGAGTACCACTTCTGGCTTCTGTTCATTGAAAGTGTGTCCAAAAGGGAATTCCTAAGGAAATTTATGTTCCTCCTTTTGAAGCAAATATCAAGAACGTGTGGGCATATTTTAAACCACTACTTCAGTGGCAGAGGAGTGCAGAGTACAGTTGTATGCAGTTATTTTGAGAATTTCCTTTTGAGAAGGGTAGCAGAGAGATGACAGTAACTGAAATGAGATATACTATGAAAGGAGGTGGGTTTTTTGATTTTTCATTTTAAAGACAATATTAAGACACTAAAGGCCCAGTGCACGAAATTCGTATAATAGGGGAGGGTGGAGGTCCCTCAGCCCAGCCTGCCCCCTCTCACAGTCTGTGACCCCTCAGTGGATGTCCTACTGATGGCCACAATCTGGCAGGCATGTGTGTGTGTGTGTGTGTGTGTGTGTGTGTGTCCCCGCTGGAAGCCTGCCCCCCAGCCGAATCTGAGGCTCAGAGCAGTCTCCGTGTGTGTGTATGTGTGTGTGTCTGCTGAGGGCCTGCCCCAAGCACACCATGGAGGCTTGGAGCAGGCAACCCTCTGTGTTGATCTCTCAGGCTCCTGGCCTCACCTGCATGTTGTTTTCTCCTTTGAGCTGTGGCCAGGGCAGGGTGCTGCCTGCCAGCCATGCTTGCCTGCTCACGGATGTCCCTGCGACCAAGAAGCAGGCCCCACTGTGGGCTGCCCATGGGCCGCCTGCTCATTCTCTCCTGCTCCTGATCTCCACGGTGACTATAAGCAGGCCCGCAAACGCATGGCAGCCCATGGGGCTCCCCTGCTGCCAATGGCTGTGGCAGCCAGGAGCAGGCCTCCAAACACGGGCTGCCCACCAGCTCCCTGCATGTTCCCACTCCTGCTCCTGATTGCCACAGTGACTGGAAGCAGGCCCCAAACTCAGGCTGCCTGTGGGTCTCTCCTGCTCCAGATCACTGTGGCGGCCAGGAGCAGGCCCCCTGAACACGCAAGCAGCCCACCGGCCGCCCATGCATTCGCTCTCCTGCTCTCGATCGCCATGCCGGCCAGTAGGCCCCACAGCGTGCTACCTGCTGGTGGTGCTTGCCTGTTCCAGGGCAGTGTGACCTGCTGAGTTAATGCCTGCTCAGCTCATGTTGCCAGAGTGACACCACCAGCATCCTGCCCCACTGCTATGGGCGCCACCATCTTTGTCCCGGAGCAATGGTTAATTTGCACATTACTCTTTTATTAGATAGGATATTTTGTGTTTGTATGAATGGGAAGTCAGCATAAAGGTGAGAAAGAGGGTACTTGGTGGAGGACAGGAGAAGGTGAGGCTTTTGTCATCAAAAGCACTTTCATGACATACTTTTTATATATGAATAAAAGAAGGTAGCCAGAGATAGTTATTCCTGCTGCTGCTATCATTGCTATTGCTGCTATGGTACCATAAACATATACCTTTATTGAACTTTTACTGTTTGTCAGAGCCCTTCCCTGAGCTTGGTTTTCAGCATCTCATTTTATTCTACAACTCTGTGACCTGAACATTATAATATCATGTCTTACAGAAGAGAAAACTGAAGTTCAGAATGGATAAATTAACTTGCTTAAGGCCACACACTAGTAGGTGCCTGAAAAGTGATTGGAAGGAGATTTGATCAACTCCATGTCCTATTTTCCTAACAGGTCTTAGAAGACATTTAGTTCTACATCAAAAGCACTTTCATGAAATGCACCCCAAATTTCCTTTTGTAAGTTTGCTAAAAAACAGGGAATATATATTAACTATATATTAAAAAAAATATATATATATATATGGTTAATATTCTTTGAGGACCTGATAGTGTATCAGGCACTTTCATATATATTCTAGAGGCCCGATGCTCAAAATTCGTTCATGGGCAGGGGGCCGGGGCGGGGGTGTCCCTCAGCCCAGCCTGTACCCTCTCTAATCCAGGACACACTCAGGGGATGTCCAACTGCTGGTTTAGGCCCTAGCTTTTAACACATGACAGTTCCATTGTTGTTTCTTTCTTTTCATACTTAAACCCATTGGAATTAGTAGGTATTCAAAGTGTGAATACATTTTGGTGGGACACCTTGTATATCTCTAGTCAGTGTTGAAAGAAACCAACAGCGGGTTTGGTACCCCCAGATAGGGAACCTTGCTCACTTCCTGAATGTCTCCCCACTCCAATTTCTACCTTCACAGGTGGGGAAAAACCTGTCCTGTCACCTGCTGCCTGGCAGGAGTGGGCTAGACCCTGAGTGAGTGAGGCTCAGTCAAGGCGGCCTTTGCTCATGGGTGCTGGCACCCCAGGTGCACGTTCATCCTCTGCAGTTGCCCTAACTCTCCTGCTGTTTTACTGAGAGGATGGAACTCCTCGCCTCCTCTGGGTTCCCGATTTTGAATGCTGACTGAAGGCACCTCAGTGAGGGCCGCCAGGCGCCCACCAGGTGTGTCTGTCCACACCTGCTCCCACCTCAGCACCTGCATTAACCCCCCCAGAGGCAATCTTGTCACCACACTGGCCTCCGCAGGAACGGAGCATCACCACTCCACCCTCTCACTGTCATCTCACAGCCACCAGCCCAAGCACCCAGACATGCTCCAAAGGACGTGAGTGTGCAGAGGGGATGTGCACACATCATGTGGGGGACATAGGCACGCCGAGGCTAACAGAAGTGTGGTGGAAGTGCAGGGGGAGAGTACCTGTGCTGTGGTTCAGGACTGTTTCGCGTGCGTGTGGGTAACAGTGCACTGGGGGACATTCACATGTGAGGGAGTGCGAAGGAAGGATGCACACACCAGAGTCCTAAGCCTGCACAGATCCACAAACCTGCATGGTATGGCCAGGAGGACATCAATCTGGCCCACCACCATGGTTGTCCCTGTGATTGTGAACCTTCTGGGCCAGGAGGTGGGACTGGCACAGCCTCTCTTTGGTGCTAATGGTACTCAGGCACGGCCTCAGGTCATCCTGCAGGCTCCACTTGGCGTCGCTCACAGCCATCGCCACCATGTGGGGAGTACAGGCCACCCTCCGCTGGGTCCCACCTCCCCTGCCCCCATCCCACTGGGCCGGGCCAGTGGCAGAGGGGCCTCTTCATTTTCCTGTACACTCCTGGCTGGGGCTGCCACAGAGAGGCCTCTCCACTGCAGCCCCACCCCCGTCCTCAATGCTGCAAGTCCCCACCCACCTGTGCCTGCTGTGTACACAGCCTGCTGATCAGTCATTACTGTGACAGCATCCCAACAAATTTGCATATTATCCTATTATTAGTATAGATGCTAGAGACCTGGTGCACAAAATTTATGCACTCTGGGGGGGGTCCCTCAGCCCAGCCTGCTCCATCTCATAGTCCAGGAGCCCTTGGGGGATGTCCGACTGATGGCTTAGTCCTGCTCTCCCCAGGGAGCGGGCCAAAGCGATCAGTCGGACATCCTTAGCACTGCCACAGAGGTGGGAGAGGCTCCCTCTACTCTGCTGCCCTCTCCAGTCATGAGCCTGGCTTCTAGCTGAGCTGTGCTCCCCATATGTGAGCATACTATCCACCAGGGGGCAACTCCTGCGTTGAGAGTCTTCCCGCTGGTGGTGACTCATCATAGCGACTGGTGGTTCTGCCGTTTGGTTGATTTGCATATTAGCCTTTTGTTAAATAGGACATTCACATAAACCTCACAATCATCCTCCTTGGTATGCATCATTCCTATTTTTATGGCATATAAAGCAGGAAGACAAATAATTTCCCAAAGGTTATAAAACCTAGGAACTGGTATGGCTGTACAACACTAACACCAGTCTGTGGGGCCCTAAACATCAAAATCTTTCGATTATGCTACTTTGACTTTTTTGGGAAAAAAAATGTATGTCTCTTAGTAACTCCACTTTATTTCCCAGAGTCCTAGTTCTTCCTCACAGTGTAAACTGCCAGCAACTGTTGTAAATGTCATTTTTTCGGGGAGGCCTTTCCAGATCTCCGCTTTAGCTTGGTTTCCCCTGTTACATGCTACCAAGGCACTTGCCCTTTCCTTGATGTAGCCCTCTTCATGCTCAAAACTCTCTATTTCCATCTCTCCCACTGAGCCAGCCCCTCCACGAGATGGGACATTTTGGCTTGTGCACTATGAAAACCTCGGTCCTAGAGAGAGCCGGGTGCAGAATAGTCATTTAATACATATTTTGTGAATTAATTTATGAACTTTTAGACTACAGGCAGGCGTGGTCAAATGACATTGGTGCCTTTAAGTGGAATATAATTGACGATCTCATAGGACAGTAAGAAAATCTTGATAATAAGAGCAGAATAAATACAGATTTGAGGTGAAATAACTCTTTTAGGACATAAAAATCATGTTAATGTGAAATTCTATTTCATTAAAAGCCTGTCAAAGAATCCACAGAAATATTATCTTTGATAATTTTTTGTTTGTTGTGCTATCAATGTGCACATCTTAGGCTGTTGTTCTCAAGGAATCTAGCATTGATTGCAGGTTTGTTTCCATGGACACCCAGCAATCGCAGAAGATAGAAAATAAAGTAGAAAAAAAAACACCATAAGGCATTGATATCATATTGTAGTCTTAATAAAGGCAGGATTAAGATAGAGGGCATAAAATTAGCTCATCTGTTTCAGTTAAGAAAAATAAGTCTGATACTGAGCTCATTAAAATAAACTTGTTATTTTTATCATTTATTTTTATCCATTTAAATTCTTTTTACAAAATAACAATATTTAAATACACAAATAATAAGATTTATGTCTCTTCATGTCTTAATAATTAATCCTGATGATTACTAAGATGCATAATTTCTCTTTTGGAGGAGATAACCCACAAAGATGACTTGAAACCAGGTAGAGAAAAAATATAGTGGTTTTATTATTCAGCTTCATACTGCAACATTAATACTGCATAAAGCCAATTATAAGACATTTTAATACACTTAGCAGTAATTATTTCAAATAAATCTATAAATGTGAAAAACATAATCTATGCAAATCTATGTAAATGGATAGTTACAGTGAATTAGTATATAACATTACAGAATAGAGTGCTCAGGGTTTCGTTAAAAAGAAAGACTAAAGACCTGGGTGATCAAGAGAAAGCTCTTTTTCTCTATTTCAGTTACTTTAGGATGTTAATCTGGTCCAAGATGATCAACTTCTCATTCATCATAATAATTAGGGGTAGAGATACTGAGCATTAGTGTAATTTTCAATCATGCTAATAGTTGTGCAGTCCTCCATTCATTAATATAAATGAAGTAAATTAGAACCATGACATTATAAAGAAGAGGCAGAAGCTACGGGAACTTTCCTGGATCCTCCCTAAACCCCATTAATTGAATTGTAATATGTTGTTTCTCAATACTTATTTCACTCTCTTTGTTTTCCATTGCCAGTGGGTCTTCCCATTGGTTAATAAGCATACTAATCTCTTCATTTATGTGACTGCTATAGTGTGGTCTAAATCATACATACTTACCTTGTCTCATTACCTTTAACTCTTTCTCAGGTGTTCAGTCAACAAGCATTTACAGAGTAATCACTCAAGCAATTTGAAATTTGATATATCAGCACAATACACAAAACTGAGGCATCCCGTCTTTCAGGAGTTCATAGTCCAGAAGTCACTGTGGATTGGCTTGACATTATTATTAAAAATATAAAAGCAATTTCAAAATGAACACTTATCTTTTCACGCTGTCCTTAAAATTTTAATTTACATCTGAAAGATGTCAAAATAGATTTCCTTCTTCATCTCTCATATTTTGACATTCCCAGAGAGGTCTTTCTTGAAAATACTGTCTAAATTAGGTCTCCCTTTAATATCTTTATCTCAGCTATTAATTTTTTCCGTCAGCCCTTAAATTTTTGAGTTCATATTTTTGTGTGGGTATGAGTGTGTGTATGTGTGAGTGTGTGATTATTTATTTACTTCTCTTCTAGATTGTCAGCAAAGCAGCAACTATAACTATCATATTGTTTGGTACATTGTGATACCCAATTAATATTTACTGCTGAATAGGTGAGTGATCCACTGTAGTTATGATACTTATTCAAAGACTAAATTATGACAATATTTACTTGATCCTAGAAGATAGAATATGACCACATTGTTCTTTGTATACTAATAAAGTAAAGTCTTGGGTTGGACCTTAGAAGGTTATTCATTTAGTTGAGAAATATAATCGTCCTGATTAGCAGATTTTATTTTTTTCGAATGTTTATTGGAGAGGAAATCTCCCCTAATTGTATATATGTACCAAGAGACTTCTTGACTCTAACTTATTATATCTATGGCCTTGCAGTGAGTCATCTTTTCATTTATCCCCTGAGTAAACTTCCACTGCCTTCTTTGTGCTGGATACTAAGAATAACTCTAAGGATGTCACCCATGACAAAGTCCCTTTTTTTTTGATAAGAATATAATCTAGTTGGAGAAAGGGTAATGTGGGATACTCATGCAACTAGCTAACAAAATAATTGGGATTGGAACTTACTGCAAAAAACTAAGGTCTGTGCTTTGTTCACCAAAACACACAGCCATTTCAGAAGAGTTTGTACTTCATTGAAAAGAACAATAACAATGAACGGTCAGGGAGTTCCTCAGTCCAGCCTGACCCCTCTCACATATTGGGAGCCCGCAGAGGGTATCCTACTTATGGCTTGGGCCCGCTACCTGATCCCCTTGGGGAGCGGGCCTAAGCCACAGTCTGGCCTCCCTTTGTGGGAGGCGACCAGGCTACTCAGGGGAAGCCACCATCCCCATCACCCCACTGCTGCTGCCACTGCCAGTAACCACAACCACCAAGGTGTTTTCATCAACACGGACTCCAGTCCCTTCACCATGAAGAAATGACAACTTTCTTTAGGCATTTTCAAGGTGTGTCTTTCATAGGATATGACATTTCTTTCTTTCTTTCTTTTTTTTATCCTCACCTGAGGATATGTTTCCATTGATTTTTAGAGAATGTGGAAGAGAAGGGAAAAACAGAGAGAAACATCAAAGTGAGAGAAACACTATGATTGGTTGCCTCCTGCATATGCCCTGACCTGTGCCCCAGCCAGGGAGAAGCCTGCAACCTAGGTATATGCCCTTGGTCAAAATTGAACCCAGACCCTGTAGTCAGAGGCTAAGGCATTATGCACTGAGCCAAACCAGCTAGGACAGGATATGACATTTCTTAGCCCTCTAAGGTGGACCTTCATTTTTTTTCTCCGGGAGTGTAGTGGAAAAACACTAGATCACCTTTTTGGATTCTTACTATCCAAGTTACTAAGAGTATTACCAGTGGCATACAGGGAGCTTAGACAAGGAGTGGTCAGAAAAGATGTTTCCTCTGTAATTCACTCTGATCACTGGCTCCACCCCTGCCCCTCCCATCCCAGCTCCACCCCTTCCCAGGCCTATAACCTCTGGTTGAGGATGCAGGTCTGGACAGGGGACCCCCAAGCCACTCTGCAATCACTGGCTCTGATCCTGCCCCCTGCCATCACTGGCTCTGCCCCTGCCTCACTGGCAGCCTCTGGCCAAAGCTTCAGGCCTGGGCAGGGCACCCCCAGGCCCCTGCTTTGCTGTCTCCACTGGTGCCCAAACCTCTGCAATCACAGGCTCTGGCCCTACCCCCTCCAATCGTTGGCTCTGCAGAGCCCAGGCCCTGCGATCTCCAGCTTTGCCCCTGCCCAGGTCTGAGACCTCTGACCCAGGCCTTATGCCTGGGTAGGGGATGCTCATACCCCTGATCACTGGATCTACATTTGCCCATGCCTGAGGCCCCTGGCGAAGGCCTCTGGCCTGGGCAGGGGACCCCTAGCACCCTTTGATTGCCTGTTCCACTCCTTGGGCCCTCTGCCTCCCCCACCACCTGCCTGGCTAACAGGCCTGACCACTTCAGTGGCGGGGCTGAGCCAGACTGGGCGTCACCATCTTGTGGCCATGGGGGCGGCCATATTTGTGACAGAGTGATACCTAATTTGCATATTACTCTTTTATTAGGAGTGAAGTTTAAAAGGTGTCATACATTCAGTATTTTTGTTTTTAATGTGGCCAGAAAATGTGGTATTAATTGGGAGAAGTAGAAGAGAGAGATGAGAGAGAGAGAGAGAGAGAGAGAGAGAGAGAGAGAGAGAGAGAGAGAGGAGATAGGAAACCAACTAGGAAGTCATTGCTTACCTTGGCAAAGATAATAAAACAGTTACAGTAGAAATGAAAGGAGAAGAAAAAGATTGGATTCCAGAGATGTTGAAAGGGAGAAATGCAATAGGTCTTGGTAATGTATAGATGTAGGAGTGAGAGACACATGTGGGAGTGAGGAAAAATGTGGGTGAGGGAAAGAGTGGTGTTACATAAGATCGTTTTGTGGTATGAGTATCTGGGTAGATGGTCTCCCTGTTCACAAAAACAAGGAATATATGCTGAGAGGCACATTGAGGAAACCCCCAACATTCAGATTTTTTGTTCAATAGTGTGGAGCAGATTGAAAGGGACCCGAGTATTTCATGAGATGTGATAGGCATGTCTCTGCCTGTTGTAGTTGCTATAGTTTGCTGCCACTACAATTACTACTATTGTTGCTGAATGTGTTCTTCTGAATGTTTCTTCTGAGCTATGTGCTGTCCTTACAACAACCTATGAGATAAATGTTCATCTTTACGCTACTTAAGCTAAGACTCAGTGAGGTTAATTACTGCTAAATGGCATTACTAAATGTCATGAAACTAATGAATATCAGGTTGGGGATTCAGCCTGACTTCAGTGCCGATCCTCTTTTCAGTGTATTCCATCTACTCAATTTCAAACCATTTGTGTTTGAAGCACCTGTGAGACATGCAGCTTTGCTAATTTGCAATGTGTGGGTAATATCAGCCTAAACACATCTGAAAGTGTGAAACTAAGGTATGCTACCAAGTGTGGAACATTGTTATGAAACAGCTCCTAACACTTCCATGCCATTCATTATTAATGAATTTCTGGACAATAATTTGTTTAAACTGTAGATTAACAAGTGGTTTGCAATACTAATAAAATCCAGGCTAAAATTTCAAAGGAACCACTCAAGTTCCCAAGACTTTAGGGGCTTCTGATGGGCCCACCCCTAACCAATGATCCCTTTCTGAGGTGAGCTGGGCAGGCTTCTTTGGTTGCCATTTTGGCTCCTACTGCGCATGGACTTACCTTCCTCTTTTTGTTCTCTCCCTTTCTGGAGTGATCCGATCTGTAGGGGAACAAACCAGTGGTTCCCTGGGGAATGTGTGAAGCTGTAATTTCCTAGTGAAGCAAACAGACTCATGCTCCCCAGTGGATTATGCTTAATAATGTCTGGTCCCCTTGCTTCCTTCCTCTATTACTACTTCGCTATCTACACTAACAATTGTATTCTTTTAACCTCCATTAAAGCACTGTCTTGTATCATGGTAATTTACACCTTGCTTTATCATCCCTGTAAGGCTGCAAATATCTTGAGGGCAAAAGTCATAGCTCTATGTTCATTACAGAATAAATTTTTAAGAAGTGATTATTTGATTTAAAATAGAAATACTTTTGCCTGGCCAGTGTTGCTCAGTGGTTGAGCATGGACCTATGAACCAGGAGGCCATGGTTCAATTCCTGGTCAGGGCACATGCCTGGGTTGGGAGCTCCATCCCCAGTAGGGGGGCACACAGGAGGCAGCCACTCAATGATTCTTTCTCATCATTGATATTTCTATCTCTCTCCCTCTCTCTTCTTCTCTGAAATCAATATATATAAAAGCAATACTTTCTATCTCGATTTAAACTTTCTGGTCAATTTTACTTGTTTCAAAATAGAAGAAGAATGAATCAAACAGTTATTTTAGAAGAAAGAATTATGGTTATTTTAAACTATTATGATAGAAACTAACAAAATGGTTTAGTCAGTCATTAAAATTGAGAATAATGTCTGGTTTCAATGAATTGCATGTGTTTATAGCAAATTTATTTTTATGTTCATGTAGGATTTACATTACAGCTTTAATGGCTATTGTTACTAAGATATCTAAATTTTAAAAGTTTTATTTCATTTAATTGTGTTTGTAGGAAAAACATGTTAATATGTATCTCTTTTACCTAGTTAAATAACTTATTTCAGGTTTAACTTTGCATTATAGTAACCAAAAGAGGAATTGTCTCACCTATCCTATATTATAAAAGGCTAATATGCAAATTGTTCCCTTGACCAGGAGTTCAACAGTTTGACTGTAGGTGTGGGGCTGGCTGGCCAATGACTTGTGGCCCCTCTCCCCAGCTGACCTGGCACAATTGGCCTAGATCAGGACAGACTGGCCGGACCCCACCTGTGCACGAATTCATGCACTGGGTCTCTAGTATCCTAATAAATTGGAACACAGTGGATTTCTCAATAGTGACATATAGGAAAAAAAGCATTATAATATGTATGTATTATGATATATTAAATTTGTCATTGACCTAACTTTGTCATAGAGGTTTTCACAGAGCTTGTCAAATTGAATTAATCACAAAAAGAAGATGAAATGTGCAGAAGCATGGTTTATTTTTGTTTATTGTCTATTTGCTGAAGCATTGCTTTAAAAACATAGCAATGACTACTGAATGTCAGGTCACCCAAGTCCATACTACTGCTTTTTGATATTTTGCCAGTTTGTTTATCAAATACCTTCATTCCAATAGCTGAAAATATTGTCTTTGTCCAGTTAAATTTCCAGCACTTGAAGGATGACTATTTTGAAACTTTTAGCCTTTGACTTTCCATTGCCTACTTGTTTATTCATTTGTTAATTTAGTCCTTCATTCCACAAACCTTTATCAAGAGCCTCTCAGGTACTAGCAATGACCTTATCAGTTATGTGACCTGAGTAAATCATTGAACCATTAATCTCCCTTGGCTTTGTCACTTGGTGAAAAGGGATGTTTGTCAGAGCTACTAAGGGTATTGAATGAATTAGTGCTGTGAAAACTCCTGTAACAGGGCCAGGCACATAGTAGGGATCACCCCAATGTTATTTTTCTTTCCTTCCAATCTGGCTCCCTGAATCAACTTTTTTTTTATTTGTGATTGTCTGACATTTATTTTTTTTTATTATTGCTTAAAGTATTACAACAAATGATAGATAAGTATTACAACAAATGATAGATAGATCTCCAATTTTTTCCCCTTGCCCTCCCCCCCCACCTCCCTAACCCCCAGTTTCTTGTGTCCATTGATTATGCTCCTATGCATGCATGCAAGCCTTTTAGTTGATCTCTTAATTCCCCCCCCACAACCATCCTCAGCCTTCCAGCTGTAGGATGATAGTCTGTTCAAGGCTGCTCTGTCTCTGTATTTGTTTATGTTTATTATTTTGTAATGGTCTTTATTATCCATAAATAAGTGAGGTCATGTGGTAGTTTTCTTTTATTGACTGGCTTATTTCACTTAGCATAATGCTCTCCAGTTCCATCCATGCTGATGCAAATGGTAAGAATTCTTTCTTTTTTACAGCAGCATAGTATTCCATTGTGTAGATATACCACAGTTTTCTAATCCATTCATCTGCTGATGGGCACTTAGGCTGTTTCCAAATCTTAGCTATGGTGAATTGTGCTGTATGAACATAGGGATGCATATATCCTTTCTGATTGGTGTTTCTGGTTTCTTGGGAGAAGGCAGAAAGACATATGAAAACATGCTCAAAGTCACTAATTATACGAGAGATGCAAATCAAAACAACAATGCGGTATCATCTCACACCTGCCAGAATGGCTGCCATCAACAAAACAACAAAGGACAAGTGCTGGAGAGGATGTGGAGAAAAAGGAACCCTTCTGCACTGCTGGTGGGAATGCAGACTGGTGCAGTC